>JAJEJO010002075.1:456833-567290 GCA_020662805.1 Glaucomys volans
TGTATTTTATTTAGAGACAGGGTCTCACTGAGTTGCTTAGGGCCTCGCTAAGTTGCTGAGGCTGGCTTTGAACTCGTGATCCTCCTGCCTCAGCCTCCTGAGTCGCTGGGATTACAGGTGTGCACCACAGCTCCCGGCCAGGTCAACTCTTAAGAACAATATTCCATAGTCCTAAAGCTACAAGGGGCAGGGCAGTGCCTGCATGGGAAAAATGTGAATGCCTGCAGGCTGGGGATCTTGTAGTGTATCCAGAGGATCCATTGAAGGGCATTAGGAAAATAATAACCTGATCAGATCAGTGTTTCTTAAGACAAAACAGATAGAAGTTGGATCCAAGATGATTAAAGCTAGAGTCAGAGACCACATAGAAACTGAGGCAGCTCGAAGATGAGCAATGCTGAAAGGACAGATGGAGAAAAAATTAGCAGGTAGAATTGACTGGACTTTAGGATTCAGTGGATGTGACAGGTACAGAAAGGAGCCAGCTAGGATGTTTCCTTGGCTTGTTACTCAGGAATCTATGTGACTGGTAATGCCACTGACGAAAGGTGAAGGAAACCGGAGGAAGAGCAGTTTTCCCAGGAAGAGGTGATGCCCTCTGTTTTGAACACTTGCCTGTGAGACATGGCCAGGAATTATTCTGTGGGTTCTGAGCCTTCAGGGAGAGTAAAAACAAGGGAGCTGATGAGAAAAGGGATGGGGAAGGATCCCTCACGTAAAAGACAGGCAGAGCATAGGAGTCAGAGTGGACACTGCCTGAGAAGGGCAGTCACAGGTCAGAGGAGGATTGAGAGACTTGGCATTGGGGGAGCGAAGACAGAGATGGTAGAGGAGGGTAAATTATTGCTGGGACTTCCACCAGCAATATGGTGGGGGCCAGAAGGTAACTAGATTTTGGAAGGTGTTGGAAATCCCTAGTGACTTTAAGGAGCTTTAGCCAGAAGTGGAGCAGATTTGGGCACTCAGGCCAAAAGAGCAGCCAGGAGTGGAGCCATTTATACAGTTTTTACAGAGATCCCTATTTGCAAATCTCCCCTGCTTTTTTTCTTTGCCTCTCAGTGTGTCTTTGAAACAGACACACCCCACAAACGCCACAAATCCCAGTTTCTGATTGGGAGACTGTACTGTACTAGCTGTCAAATTCCAGAGAATTTCAGCTGGAGAACCTCACATCACTCATTCCCTCCACATTCACTGAGCATTCTCTGGACCAGGGCCTGTGGGAGGCACTGAGGGGACAGGTGACTACAGTGCGGTTTCCACACTGCCGCTACACTGTACCCTTCTCCCCTTGAAGAGGAAGCTTAACACCTCTTGGGGAGACAGACACCCCAGGTCAGTGCAGAATGAATTACAGGACTGAGGGCCATCCATCCATTCTAGTGGAAAGAACACAGCTGAGTTAGGTCATGAGGCCTGGCTTTGCCTCCTCCCAGCCTTTGAAGACCAAAGCAAGCAACAGAGAGCGCGTCAGCGTGGCCCGTAGATGGATTGTTGTGCTGCTTTCACAGGAAAGGGCACAGTAGTCCTTTCCCGGCCTCTCACCTACCAACCTGACGCACATCTGGCCATCATTGCTCAGTTTTGTTTAAGTTTTCATTACCTCCACTGAAATATTTGGAGACTCAGTTCTGGATCAGCAGAACATAGCTGTGTTGTTGACATTGTTTTGGAAAATATTGCTTCTGAGTTCCATGAAATGACCAGCAATCATGACATTTTACAGAGCTAGGTGCCCAGCCACCCTGTGAGGTAGACAAGAGCACACAGCTAGTAAGTCACAGAACCTGGTGTCCCATCCAGATCTGTCTAATTACAAAACTCAACTTCTTTCTCCTCTGGAACCACTGTTCCTCTGATTGTGCTACATAAAGCAGGAAATGTTTGGTTTGGGAAATCTGTCAACATTAGTGTCTGTTTCTGCCTGCCCTAGGGAAGCTTCCTGCAGGGTCTGCCTGCTCAGATGTACACATGGCTTTGTGTGCTGTGAACCTGGCTGAGTGTGCAGAGGAAAAAATCCCACCAAGCATCCTGGTGGAGATCCATCTGACAGCTGCCATGGGACTCAAGACGCGGTATGGAGGCAAGCTGGGCTTCCTGGCGGTGAGTACCCTTCAGTTCCTTCTACCAAACTCTGCTGAGCACTTTCCTCAACCAGTAGCTGAAAAGCAGTGTGGCTCTACCTTCTGAAGGAATAGGTATTCATTGACCTACACATTCCACAAATACTTAGAGCAGTGAATGAAACAGACAAGATTCCTCCCCCTCCTGTCCCTTACAGGAATAAGCCATATAAGTAGGACATTCTAGTGTCCTGAGGTAAGAGACCCTGTGTGGCTGTACTCAGGTGTTAATCTTCAACTGTTCATACTTGAAATTTCTGGTTGTATTTCTTGGTTCTGTTATTCACCCAAAAGGCATTTATTGAGCACTGTGGATCCAGAAATGAAAAGCAGTGCTTGTCTGCAAAGACCTCATCAGAACTAGGGTGGGAACTGAGGTTATCAAGTGCCTCCTCATGTGCCTGGCGAGGTGCCAGCATGGGCATTCACAGCTGGCTAATTCCCGGCCTTGTTATCAGCTAGTTCACAGCATTTGCTGACCTCGGACTTTCTTTTAGGCTTATTTTACACAGTGCCCCACTTTGGGTAGACTGCTGAACACATTCAGTTACGTCCAGAACGGAATTATCACATCTCAGTTGGTCTCCATATCTTAGTAACGAAGGTGATGAGCTGAAAATGAACAGGAATGTGTCCTGTGGTGACACTGGATGTTTCCTGAAGTGCATCCCTATAGTCTAGGTGACAAAGGGCACAGAGAAACCCAGTCTTTTCCATGTTTTGGCCCTGTTTCTGTGACCACAGTTAAGACCTTCTTTTAGCAAACTTCACTGGGCATTTGCTCTGGGCTGAGCACTTCCAGGAAGACATCATGGGTGAGCAGGGCATTTGCCCTGTCCTAGGGGCAGACAGTCTGGCAGGGGTGGCCTGCAGAACAGTGTGAGGATGAGTACTGGGGTGGGGCAGGTCTCCTGCCTGGAGAGCATGCTGGGCTCCTGACTGGATCTTAGGGGAGGTCAGGGTGAGCTCTCTGGGAGACCTGAATCCCAGCTGAGAGTAGGAGGCATTGACAAGGCCTCGCCCCAGTTTGTCTTGGTGCTCTGGCCCTAATTGCACATGTAATTTCTTGCCCCCAAATTTTGAAGACATTTTTACCAAAGCTCAGCATACCTGGAGAAAAATGCACACATTTGAACTTGAGGAATTTTCACAAAAGGAACTCACCTGTGTAACAATCACCCAGATCATGAATAAGAATGTTCCCAGCATCCCCAGAAGCTTCCTTCAAAGCCCCCTCCTCTCTCCCTGCCCCCATTCAAGCTAACCACTATTGTGAATTCCACCAGCATAGTTTAATCTGCCTACTGTTTGTTGTTGCTTTTTGTTGTTTTTTGGAGTACTGGGCATGGAACACAGCAAGGCCTTGAGCTTGCTAGGCAAGTGCTCCATCACTGAACTGCATACCCAGGCCTTTGACGATTTTGCAAAGTAACCCATTTAACCAGCAGGCAGATCAAGAAACAACCTCAAAAGGTCCTTTGCAGTCTTTAAACTGCTCCTTTCCCAAGTCCCCCAGCCAAAGATAAACATCTGATCACTCTATGTAAGTTTTGTTAGGAGACCAGGCAGTATATACTGTTTTGTGTCTAGCTTCTTTTGCTCGCAGTCTTGTGTGCAAGTCATTCATGTTGTCGCATGGAGTTGCAGATTGTTCCTTCACACTGCTTGGTACTGTTACACGGTATGACTGTACCACTGCAGGTGGACTTTTGAGTTGCTTCCTGTTTGAGATTTTCTGAATAGTGCTGCTGGGAGGAAAGTATTGCAGGGCCACATGTTATGCATATTTCCAAATTGGTGCTGGCTTCCACTCCTCCAGCAGTGTCCCCGAATTCCAGCTTCACATCCTCACCAGATACGGGGTAGCATCAAGGGTTTCCTTAGTCCTTTCAGTTATCTCATTGCAGTTTATATTTGCATTTCCTGAGTGATCATTGATGTTGAGCACCTTTTCATATGTTCATTGGCAATTTGGAGAGTCTCATTGTGCAAACCCTATTCAATTGAGTCTTGCCTGTTTTTTATTGGGGCTATTTGTCTTTTTGTTGATCTGGGAGCTCTTTATTCCAAATGTGATCCTTTTTTTGGATATATGCTTCTGCAGATGGTTTCTCCCACTCTGACTGACTTGCCTTTTCTGAAATCTAGATTATTAGTCGTCTTTTATGGTTAGATGCTTTGTTTTGTTCAGCAAATCTTTGCTCTGTGTCTGAGTCATGGAAATGCTCTCCTATGTTGTCTACTATATTTTTTTGCTTTATACATATAGATCCCTGATCACTGGAACTGATTTTTTTATATGGACATCTACCTGATCCAAAACCTATTGTTGTTGTTATTTCAAAAAAATTCCACTGCCCAGAGTGTGACACCTTTGTTCATAAATCTGGTGTCCAAGTGTGGTTTTGGGACTAGAGTTTGTTCCATTGTATCACCACACATCCCTAATGGCTCAATTTTCTAGTTGGTCTTAATATCTAGTCATATCAGTCCTCCAGCTTTAGTGACAATTTTTTGGTCTCTCTTGGCCATATAAATTTTATGATCAGCTACTCATCTCAGAAACCCCACTGGGAGCCGGGCGCGGTGGCGCACGCTTGTAATCCCAGTGACTCCGGAGGCTGAGGCAGGAGGATCACGAGTTCAAAGCCAGCCTCAGCAACTTAGCGAGGCTCTAAGTAACTCAGTGAGACCCTGTCTCTAAATAAAATACAAAATAGGGCTGGGGATGTGGCTCAGTGGCTGAGTGCCCCTGAGTTCAATCCCCAGTTCCAAAAAAAAAAAATTTTTATATATATATGTATATATATATATATACATATATATATAAAAACCCCACTGGGGAGGCTGGGGCTATAGCTCAGTGGTAGAGCGCTTGCCTAGCTCATGTGAGGCAGTGGGTTCGATCTTCAGCAACATATAAAAATAAATAAAATAAAGGTATTGTGTCCATCTACAATTTTAAAAATGTATATTAAAACAAAAAAAAAAAAAAAACAAAAACAGCCTGTGCGGTGGCGCATGTCTATAATCCCAGCAGCTCAGGAGGAGGAGGCAGGAGGATCACAAGTTCAAAGCCAGCCTCAGCAATGGCGAGGCACTCAGCAACTCAGTGAGACCCTGTCTCTAAATAAAATGCAAAATACGACTGGGGATGTGACTCAGTGGCCGAGTGCCCTTGAGTTTAATCCCTCGAACCAAAAAAACAACAGCAACAAAAAAACCCACGGGGATTTCAGTTGTCCTTACTGCTAATATACAACTGCCCTTTAAAAAGGATTCAGAGAGTCTTTTTGAGGTAGGCATATGTGTGGCAACTGAGAATCAGGATTGTCCCTAATCCAGGCACAGGTTGGTGCATATCTGTAATCCCAGTGACAAGAATGCCGTTTCAAGGCAGCTTGGGCAACTTAGTGAGACCCTATCTCGAAATTTAAAAAATGAAAGAAAGAAGGGTAGGGGTATGGCTCAGTGACAGCACACCCTGGTTCATTTCCCACTATATCACTCTCTCTCTCCCTCTTTCTCTTTTTCTCTCTCTCTCTCACACACAAATTATCCCAAAAAGCCAGGTACAAAGGCGTGTGCCTATGGCACCAGCTCCTTGGGATGCAAGCAAAAGGGTCACTTGAACCCAGGTGTTCAAGACCAACCTGAGCAACATAGCAAGACCCCATCTCAAATAAAGAAAAATGCTCGGCCCGTGATCCCCCAGATAATATTTTGCATGACTGACAAGCAGTGAATAATTTAGTGTATATTTTCTCAGAAATGTTTCCCTACTCATAACTAATGTATATATACGTTGTGATTTATTTAATGTAATCATACCATAAACCTTGTTTTGCCACTTACTTTTTTTCAACCTAATGATAGATCTTGGTCATTTTCCTTTTTTGGTACTAGGGAATTGAACCCAGGGGTGCTTGACCACTGAGTCACATTCCCAGCCCCCTTTTTTTTTTTTTTTTATTTAGAAACAAGGTCTCACTGAGTTGCTTAGGGCCTCACCAAGTTGCTGAGGCTGGGTTTGAACCTGCGATCCTCCTGTCTCAGCCTCCCAAGCCACTGGGATTACAGGTGTGCGCCACTGCGCCTGGCTTGGTCATCTTTGTAGTGGTCTTATTCTGTGGAGATACTTGGTACTGCTAAGGGGCATTTGGATCATTTACAGTATATGCTGTTACAAACTATTTCAGGGAGCACCTTTTTACATTGTCTTCATTCACCTCTGACAACTTCCTCAGACTAAATCTCTAAGGATGATGATGCTGGGTCAAAGGATATAAATATATAAATATATATATAAATATTTGGCACTTTAGTAGTATTGCTTAATTTGCATATATTCAGTAAAATAGGGAAGGAGAAGAACTGCCATCTATCTCTAAGGTAACTGGCCCTTTCTGTTCCATTCCTTGGGAGGGGCAAATTAAGAGACCCAGACACTTTCTTAAAATAAAGATCCAGAAGGAAGAAGGTTTGAGTTTGGCAAGATAGATTTAGCTAGAAAATGAGCTAGGCTTTGAGGGCAAGTGGAGGGCTGGCCTCTGAAAATGGTTTAGACCAGAGGTTCCCAAATTTTCTAGATTCATGGCACCATGGGTCTTACTGATTCCTGCCCCCCAGTGGTGCCCACATCCAAAAGAAATACCTAAGAGTCACATGTCACGGGTAGTAGTTTAGTTCTCTTGTCAGTAGTTGGAACATTCCTAAATAGGTATTTATGTCTTCACAGGTTAGTTCCCATTTGAAAAAAATCGGTCATGAAAAAGAAATAATATTTTTGATTCTTAAGTAATTATGCTTATTAACATAATTAATAAATAAAATTATTTATTACTATTAAAATTACTCCTGGGAGGGACTCCTGGGCCTCAGCTTAGGAAGGAATTCCAGTGTGTATAAAATATAGGAAAATGTTTTAAAGATTTTTTAGGAAAATTATCATAGGGCTATAATGCCAAGAAAATTAAAAGAGTAACAAGTTATTTTCTCAATTTCCCTTATAGAAGCAAGACTGTGGGTGCCTATCCCAGATTTATATTTCTTATTACTTCAAAGCACTAAAATGAAGCTCTCACCCCCCCCACTGAGATTTGTTATAAGTAAAGTTATCCTTTTGTAAGAATTCAGCTTAAAAGTGTATTTCAACTTAATGATTTTTCTAAATGGCTTCTGTGATTCCTCTTGCCATACAACCTGACCAGGCTTTGTTTCTGCTTCCATGTGTGACATTGGGGCCCTTCTGAAAGAACAGTTAGGCCTTGGTTTCCCCTCAAGCAAGCACCATATTCCCTTCCTGATTGGGCCCTGAATCGGGCTATTCTTGGGAGAGAGTGGGGTCAACTGTTAGAAGACTTTGGGACTTCTGAGTCCCTGGAGTCTCACCCTCTCCAGCCTCATCACTGCTCAGCTACAGTTCTTCCACTGTTCATTACCAGCTGAGATTCAGTTGGCACTTTGTTAAGGATCATAGAAGATCGGGGGTTCCTCTACATTTTCTCTCCAATATTCTTTGCTTAAAACTGGTCAGCACAAGCCACTCTGGAAAGCAGTGTGGAGATTCCTTAGAAAACTTGGAATGGATCCACCATTTGACCCTGCTATCCCACTCCTTGGCCTATACCCAAAGGACTTAAAATCAGATTACTACAGTGATGCAGCCACATCAATGTTCATAGCTGCTCAATTCACAATAGCTAGATTATGGAATCAACCTAGATGCCCTTCAGTAGATGAATGGATAAAGAAACTGGTATATATACACAATGGAATATTACTCAGCCATAAAGAAGAATAAAATTATGGCATTTGTAGGTAAATGGATGATGTTGGCCAATCCCAAAAATCCAAAGGCTGAATGGTCTCTCTGATAAATGAATGATGATGCATAATGCGGGAGGGAAGGGTGGCAAGAATGGAGGAAGGATAGATAGCATAGAGGGAAGGGAGGGGTGGGGGTAAGAATAATAACAGAATGTGTGACAGATACCATTGCCCTGTGTACATGCATGAACGCACAGATGGTGTGACTCTACTTTGTGTACAACCAGTGAAACAATAGCTGTACTCCATTTGTGTTCAATGAATCAATAAGTAAATAAAAAAAAAAAAAAACTGGTCAGCACAGAGAATAAAGACAATACCACTGGCCCTGTGATTAGAAATTTAAGTGATCTGTTCCCCTCATCCCATAAGCTGCTGTGAGAAGGTCAGTGTGTATCTTCACAACAGAGTGGCCAGGTAGTTTTCTCTGATGTCCGCAGCCATCTCCAGGCTCCCCTGAGAGAGGCAGTCTTTCCTGTCTGCATCCTTTCGTGGTCTACTTTGGCCATGCTATTTCTGACCCTGGCATTCAAGTCTTCAGAAGCTGCTATATTAGCTGATGGCTGCTCAGAACCCAGTAAAGGTCAGAACCATCAGACTGAACAGACCATGAGGCCACTGGCTTCGTTGTGGACGCAGTGACTGAAGTGGAATGGGGAGGTCCTGGGGCTGTGTCCCAGCAGCCCCCTCTCTGGGCTCCCTGGCTCTGCCTGTGCTTTTCTCTCTCTCATTCTCTGCTCAGCTCCCTATTTGGATCGGCCTGTGTTGAATAATTTTATAGGTTTGAAATCATTAGAGTTTAAGGAAAGATGTCATCACTTTCCGGTTTTGGTGGTGCCCACCTGTAATTCCAGCTACTCAGGATCTGAGTCAGGAAGACCATAACTTCAAGACCAGCCTGGCAACTTAAACCTGTCTCAAATAAAGGGGGCTGGAGATGTAGCTCAGTAGTGGAGCACCCCTGGGTTCAACCCCCAGTACCACACACACGCAGACTAAAGGTATCCTTACTCAAAAAAAGGGACCAAACTTCCAGAAACATGTGACAGCATTATCCGTGCAATTTGGTCACTGGGGCTCTGGAATGCTATTATCCTGGGAAGTAGAAATGGAGACTAGGACACTGGCAGTTTGAATTACCCAGCAAAGAGGTTTTCAAAGTCTCCTGCTGGCTGGCGCTCATGCAAGGAAGGCCTGGGGCTTTCTGGAGGAGCCATCTTTGCCTGCACACACGCCTGCACGGTCCTGGCTGAACCTCCATCATCCCTCCCCTCCAGAGCTGTCTGGTGTGATCGTGACGGCTGGATCTGTGCCTGGTACTGTTTATACCCTCTCCACTCAAAGGTAAAAGAAATGACAAGTTAGTCAAAGCAGAATATGACTTTGCCTTAAAATACTCTAGAAGATACATAATTAAAATGACACGAGATGGGGCTGGGGTTGTGGCTCAGTGGTAGCACGCTCACCTAGAATGTGTGAGGCCCTGGGTTTGATCCTCAGCACCATATAAAAATAAAATAAAGGTATTGTGTCCATCTACATCTAAAAAATACATATATTTTTTAAAATGACATGAGAAAAGTCCCAGGATGATGGGGGTTGCCTAGCTTGGTATTCCAGGGGCAGAGAGTGAGTACAGGAGGTGACCTCCGACACCCCTCCTCAGCAACAGCCCCCACCCCACTCTGCAAGCTGAGTGCTAACAGGTAAGAACTAGGTTCTAGAAGGTCACACAGGCCCTGCAGGACAGGATGCAGCAAGGGCCCCTCGTGTGCCTTGGGGCTGTTCCCTGCTGCCCACACGTGGCAAGTTCCCCAGCATCGTCATTTGCCCTACTTTCCATGGTGGGCTTCACTTCCGGGGACTTGTGCAGCCCCCACACACCGCATTGATACCCTTTCCTTACGCTCCCCAGAGCCATCCGCCACCATCAGGCCTTCAGATGATCTCGTAGTGGCTGCAGACAGCAGTCTACTACCTTGGTGTCACCCTGGTTTTTGTCCTTCCACAGAACTACTTCCTCAGTCGTGCCCAGAATCTGTGTGGCCCTGAGCGCAGTGCAGTCCCTGATTCCCTGCGCTGGCTCTGCCACCCGCTGGGCCAGAAGTTTTTCCTGGAGCGGAGCTGGTCGGTGAAGTCAGCAGCCAAGGAGAGTCTGTACTGTGCCGAGAGGAACCCAGGTGACAGTGCCTTCACTGCCGTCAGAATTGGAGACAGCCGTGGGAGCAGCCCTGGTCTCAGTCTTATATAATCCTTTCTTTTTTCTTTTTTTTTTTTTTTTTTTTAATTGAGGCTCAGGGAGGTGAAGTAACTCTCTGAGGTTCCAAGCCTGATCGGAGCCTCTCTGTGACTGAGCTGGCTGTGCAGCTCTGCTTTCTCAGACAGTTGAAGCCTGTGGTCCTTACATTACAATGTCACATATGATAGGTTTTGATTAAGCACCAACTGTGTTCTTAGCCCTTGTCCCAGGCACTTTAGAGATACAAAGGATGTTTGGGGCTTGCAGTTCCCTGGCCTCTGGGCCTTCTGTCCCATTGGGAAAGCAGACAGACATATATGGAGCAGTTGGGGAACAATAGGCAGCAGGCAGTCGTCAAGTGCTCAGAGTGGTGACAGGAACAGGGCTCCAGGCAGGCTCTCTGTCCCTGGCATTTGATAGTGATCGGAGTTGACTCGCGGCCTGGAGCTACTGAGGCTCACCGGGGTGTGCTCAGACCTTGAGCGCTCGTGGCTTTCTGCATTCGGCTGCACTTTCCCCCTCTGACTGGGGCCGGTGAGGAGAGGAGGCATGCTCTGCAGGTATAGGAGGGCTGTCAGATATTGGGAGGTGCTTGCTGCCCTTTTTATTTTAATTGCTCAATATAAAAATTATGTAGAACACCAAAGAGTGAAGGATGAAAGAAAAAGCAATTCCTCAGATTTCCAGCTGCCTTCCCATTGATGCCTTTGTCCATAGCAAAGACTTCCCACAGGTTCGTGTGCCTCTGTTAGTCCTTGGGTCTAGGCCTTGTCACCCAGAAAACGTTCATAAATGTTCCTCTTCCTTCTGGTCAGATCAGGGCCCCTGTCTGCCACTTATGAGGGGAGAAGAGGGGCCATGATTTGGGGTTGTCCGTGACATTCAGCTAAAGCAAGCATTGCAAGGTCCCTTGTCCAGTTGATTTGGCCAGAACATTGCCAGTCACAGTTTCCATGACAGGGCTCTGGGAAAACAGAGGAGTGTGTTCTTCATTGTCCGGGGCACAGCAGTCACCACCACTACCTTTTACTTCTTGGCTACCTGTTCTCTTAAGCCACAAGAAGAGACAGCCTCTTAGACTTAGGGTAGTGTCTACCTTTCCTTTTTTTGTTGTTTTTTGACAAGGCTTATGGCCATTCCCTTATAGATCCAACTTTGAAGTTCTGAGCAAGAGATGCAGCACACACACTCACACACAGCCATCCTCCACAGGGGCTAATCTAGAACTACTTAGAGTCTTGGGCTCTCCAGTCTGGATTGACTCCCCTCCCTACTTTGTGGCTGTTTAGCAGGGTAGTTTGGGGGTTTGATTGGGAAGAGGGATTTGATCCCCAGTACAGGACATAGCTGTTCTTGGGTCCCTTTCTCATCCTCTTTTCTCAGTAAAAACAAAGTGCTCCTTAAAAAACCCTTCTTTTGAAGCGGGGAGTTGGGATAGAACCCAGGGCCTTGACCTGCTAAACATGCACTTGTGTCCTCTGCCATTGGGCAAAGCTCATGGCACCAAAAAAACTCATACATAAGGCCCTTTAACCCTTCTTGCTTTTATCTTCCTCAGCTGACCCCATTGCCCAGGTCCATCAGGCCTTCTGCAAGAACCTGCTAGAGCAAGCTGTGGAGTCCTTGGTGAAACCTCAGGCCAAGAAGAAGGCTGGAGACCAGGAAGAAGAGAGTTGGTAAAGTCCCTCGGCCACCCCCTGGTGACAGGCCGGGAAATAGAATGATTCCTTTGTCTTTATTTTCAAAAATGGAGCCCTATGTGAGCTGACTTGGCTTATTTTCTAGACCAAGTACATCTCTTTTGCCCCTCTTACCCATCCCTTTACCAAGTGGAACCAGTTTGTTGGAGCAAGTCAGGAATTTAGTTAAGTTTGCTAATCAAATTAAAGCAGTAGTGGGCTAGGGATATAGCTCAGTTGGTAGAGTGCTTGCCTTGCGTGCACCAAAAAAAAAAGTTAAAGCAGTAGCTTGTTGTGAGGGGATAGGACTGGTATGGGCAGAGCTCAGCAGAAGGTAGACGCCACTAGCCTGGACATCTTGGGGACCCAGCCCCTCAGTGAGCATGCCTGGCAATTTTACATAGTTGCTGAGCATAGCCGTTCCTTTACAGTCCTGGGAGGCAGAAAGATGCCGAACTCATTCTCATACAAGGTCCAGGCCCTGACTGAGTGTATTTGAGGAGGAAGGGTGGGAGGGAGGAGGCAGATCTGCCAGAGAGAGACAAAACTTCAGGGAGGACATTGGAATTGGGCCTTGAAGGGAGGAATCAGGGTTGGCTGGGGAGGCGAGAAAGAGAAAGGCCGGCCCTCCTGGTAAAGGGAAGGGAGAGACAGGGGAGGAAGGCTGACCTAGGGAGTATGGAAGGTCATGCGTAGGCAGAGCTCCATGCACCTGGAATGGTGGGGAGAAAGGGCCAGAAAGGGCCACTGGCTCTTGGAGCTGGAGAGCTGAACAGGAGGTGGTGGGTGTGGTCTTCGTGAATGTTTTGATGTACATGGGACCCATTCTTTTCTTTTTAGTGAATTCTCAAGTGCTCTAGAATACCTGAAATTGCTTCATTCTTTTGTGGACTCTGTGGGGTTTGTGACCCCACCATTCTCCAGCAGCTCCGTGCTCAAGTCAGCCCTTGGTGAGCATCTGCAGGTGTCTCCAAAGTCCTGGGGGTACTTTAATTCAGTCCTCCCCAGCCCTCCTCTCTGCACCCAGACTTAGCCAGGAGTGTACACTCAAGCCTCTTCTCTGGTCCCAGGTCTGTATCTCGGGCCCTGGCTCGTGATTCCCAGATACTGAATAAGCAGCAGGTGGTCTGGGCACCAGGGTGCACAGTAGCCCCCTGAGGCTGATCCTCACTCCATGCTGAAGACACTTCCATCTGGCATCTCTGTCACTCTCTGACTTCTCGTTTTCCTGAGGGTGGGAGAGCAGCCTTACTGACTGAATTGACACCAGAATATTCTTCTCTCCCTAAACTGCCATCAGGATGCTAGCACATTATTGCCACCTCTCAGGTTTCTGTGACCACTGGGGGATGGAGGTGCCAAGCTAACCTCCACCCACTCTTCCTAGGGAGGGAAGAATTCCAGAAAAGTAGCCACCACAGCAGACCACTGACCTTGTAGCCTCTCTGTCCTTTAGAGTTTAGAAGAGGGTGTGTTCTCACACCTTTTCTCTGACGTGACATCTCTACTGGCTTTGGGAAATCACTGGTATCATAATTTTGCACCTGAAAAAACTGAGGCTGTGAGAGAAAAAGATATAAAATATTCTAAAATAAACCTGCTATTACCAGTTGATTAGAAGACACCAGTCTTTATGGCTATTGGAAGTTTAGATTGTGTCTACCTATTTAAAAATAACACCATAGTTGAAATCATTGTTAAACTTGGCTAAGCCAATTTTGTTGGTAGATTGCCAAAAATGGGAACTCTATGTTAGCAGGAGTGCCAATGGGTGCTCCCACCAGAATCCTATGTGAGGGTAGCCCCGAGGCCCCTCCCCAGTGCGAGAAGGTGAAGCTGCCATGCGCCGTGTGGGAACAGCCCCCAAGCTGTGCAGAGCTCCCCCAGCTGCCCCCCGTGGGCACTGAGTGTTTCCTGCTGTTACCTCCAGGCCCAGACATCATCTGTCGGTGGTGGACGTCCGCGATCACTATGGCCATCAGCTGGCTCCAGGGAGATGACGCAGCTGTGCGTGCGCATTTTACTCAAGTAGAGCATGTCCCCAAGGCCCTTGAAGTGACTGAGTACGTAAGGCTCCTTGGCTACTCACCTGCTTCTCTCCGGGAGGATCTTGTGTGGGTTAGTGAGAGGGAGCAGGTCCAGGTGGCCAGTGAACTGAAGGGCCACATCTGTGATAGATGGGGAGCTACAGAAGGGACAGAGCACCACAGTGCCTTCTGTGTGCCTGCTGTGCTCTGTACGGCTCAAGGGTCGTCCCAGTAGCTGTCAGGACTGTTCTAGGCCCTCCTCCTTGCTCCCACAGGCTGCAGGAGAGCGAGCAGACTGCTTGCTGACACAATCAGCAGCAGCTGCGTAGTGGAGGCACAGTGCTGTGTGGCTGTGGCCACTGCAGGGAAGCCAGCGTCTCCCTGCAGCTTATGTGGGCTCCTTTCATCCCCCTTCGCCCCCATCAGCCCTGTCAGCCTTCTGTAACTAAAAGACCTGTAGCACAACCAGAAAGCTTTTGACATTCCTCTGAGACTCGTGTCTGCACCTTGGGGACGTTTGGCCCTTAGTGATGGACAGCCCTGCCTGCCGACACCCTGGCTGTTTCTGATTAGGTCTGAGTGATCCTGAGAGTGACTGTAAAATGCTCCAAGACAGAAAGGCCCCACGGGCTTCTGTCTGGAGAACCCAGGCCAGCACATTTCCTGCCAAACAGATGCAACCAGGAGCACAGGAGGGAGCTGAGAAAAGTGGGAGGAGCACAGCTAAGCCCTGGATTCCCTAAAGTAGGTCCAACTCCCGTTTTATTATGTGGCCCCATTTTAAGCCCCTGGGAAGTAAGCACCCACACTACTCCAGCCCTCCATTAGCACTCCGCCCAAGTGGCCAGCTCACCTGAGGGAGCTGAGGCTCGGCAGGTAGGTTATCTGAAGTCGCTTCACTTATAAACTGCAGAGCTTCAGCAGAGAGCTAAGACACCTTCGTGGGCATCCCTGCCCCTAGGGTACAAGTCCTCCTGGCTCCCTGAGCTGTTTGGAACAATGATGCTGTGGGGACCTTCCCACTTCCCACCCTTTCCCCAGAGGTTTTTTAATACCGGCCTTTGGGGAGAACTGTCCTTAGAGAACAGGTACAAAATAATGGGGCCAACACCTTATATCACCATAGGTAGTGGCAAGCAGTATTATGGCCACTGTATAGATAAGGAAACTAGGCGCACGTGATTTGGATTCCTGTCTTAGGTGGCTTCTTATCTGGTGTCAAGCCTGGGTCTCCACACTTTTCCAGCATCAAATGTTGGTGGGGAGGGGCTGAGCTAGTTCAGGGCTGGCATTTCAGGTCTGGAGCTGGCAGAACTACATGGCAGCATTGCAGTGACAGAGCCATGTGTCATGGTGTTGTGGGGTATGGTGGTAACCAGCTTGAACTCCTGCCTGTTACCCGGGTCGCACCCTGACCTGCCTCTCGCCTCCCATCACTGCTCAGGAGCCCCCTGGTGAAGGCCATCTTCCACACCTGCAGAGCCATGCACGCCTCACTCTCTGGGAAAGCAGATGGGCAGCAGAATTCCTTCTGTCACTGTGAGAGGGCCAGTGGCCACCTGTGGAGCAGCCTCAATGTCAGTGGGGTCACCGCTGACCCTGCCCTCAACCACGTGAGTAGGGGCTCAGCTGCCTCTGGGGCGTGCCCAGCTCCCACCCGCTCAGGCTTGCCCAGCATGCTGGGCTGTCCAAGAGGCAGAGACTCTACTAGCAGCCCCATTTCCCAAGTGGGCCTGTGGTCTGGGCGGATGCCTTTTTTGGTTCCTGGGGCAAGCATATTTGCACCGACACCTCTCGAGGCTCCCTGAACCCCAGATCCTGCCGGCCCACAGTTCTCTGTAAGCCCCATGTGAACTGCAGCTGGCCAGGGCTCCACATGTGCTCCAGGAAGCCTGTCTACCTCCCAGCCTCTGCGGACAGCCTTCGAGTGGCCCCTGCCCTCAGGCACACGCTGGGCCTGCTGACCTTCCTGCGGGCGGCTGCGGTGCATTGTAGTTGCATTGCATGTCCTGGCAGTACTCGTGCAATGTCTCCACAGTGCATCCCAGAGGCCTGCTCGGCCCGCGAGACTCCCGCAAGCCCTGACCCAAGGCCCTGTCCCCTGGGGAGGGGTCCTTATTAGAAGACCCTGCAGAAGCCATGGCCATCCTGGGACAGAGGAGGGTAGGAGGGTAGCAGCTGGCATCGCCATCAGCTTCCCTGGGAAACGTGTGGCACAATGAGGAGTATCCTGGAGGGTCGGCCCTTCAGGTTCACTGGGGGTTGGTTCCAGGTGACTTGGCTGGCACCTCAAGTTGAAGATTGTCAGTGGGCCTAGGCATTGGGGCAAGTCCCAGTGTCAGCCCTACAGGGACAGGCAGTGTGCACAAAGGACCCAAGACCAAGGGGAGCACTGTTGGGCTCTGTTGGTCTCCCTCAGTACATGTCTTCCTGAGAGAACCAGTCTCAGCTAAGTTTGGGGAATGAGAGAGGCTTTAGAGTCACCCTTGTGGCTGGGGTTCCTGAGTAGCAGCTCTGGAGAGGCCCGTCTAACCCAGGCCTGCTGCCCCACTGCCCAGAGGCTCTCCTGTGGCACCCACAGCCTAGAAATGCCAGCTGTTCCTGATCCATCCCCTTGAGGCTCTCAGCAGCCAGAAAACAGAATGGCCAGGGGTCAGGTGCTCATACAGTCTCAGGCAGGGAGAAGGGCAGGGTCTGGGTGGCACAGCGACCTCATAGGTCCAATGCCCTGGGGGAAAGGAAAGCCAGGGCGGGTAAGATGAGAAGTCAGCTGAGGAGCATCCCTGTGAGGGCCAGGAGCGAGGGCTCGTTCTCTTCTCACTCACTGCTCCACGTGGTGATCTTGGGCCTTCGGGAGCCGGGCAGGCAGCCAGCTAAGTATGTGGCATGCACAGTCCGTGAGGCCTGCGCAGAGTACTGTGCCCACACAGAGTACTGTCCCATAGAACGCTCACTAGTCCAACTCCTGACTCTGAAAACAGGTGCAGAGAGGTTGTTGGACGCAAGGGTCACGTAGCTAGTAAGTAGAAAACACAAGAGAATCCAGGTCAGTCAAAGGCCTAAGTTCTGAGCCACTGCCAGGCTCACGTCGTGGGCACCCTCTCCTCCCACCTCTGGGGCTCTGTTGCTACTTCGGATGGGCTCAGATTCATCTGGAGAAGGAAGATCTTGACACCTTGGGCATCTCAGTCTCCAGGCCAGCACGGGAGCTTCCTGAGGTGGAGGACCCATGCCCCCAGCCCCATAGGGTTTTATTCCTGCCCCTGCCTCCTGCCTGTGTTGTCCCTTACACAAGCCACTGCCCCTCTCAGAGATTCACCTTTCCCACTTGAAGAATGGAGAGAAAGATGGACCTCCCAGGACCACAGGAGGTATCAGTGTTCACTCCCTCCCAGGCTCTGGGCTCCACATCATGCTGAGTGTCAGACTGAGGGAGGGCCTGACAGGTACTGGCATCCCTGAGTTAGGCATAAGCCAGTCAGTCACCCGTCTCCTCTCTCTGTGCTCATTCCACAGGTGGTCCAGCTGCTGACCTGCGACCTATTACTGTCACTGCGGACATCACTCTGGCAAAAGCAAGCAGGCGTCAGCCAGGCCCTGGGTGAGACCTACCACGCATCAGGTGCTGAGCTGGCTGGCTTCCAGAGGGACCTAGGAAGCCTGCGCAGACTGGCGCACAGCTTCCGCCCAGCATATCGCAAGGTGAGGCCCAGGAAGCTGGGGGGACAGGCAGATTGGGGTGGGCTGGGTGCTTATGTGTTCCTTGGTTCCACACAGCACAGTATTGAATGCCTACTGTGCCCGGCCCTGAAGCACAGCAAGGAGCAGCCACACTCTTGTCCCGGGACAGGGGCAGCCCACAGAGCCAAACCTCACCAGTTAGATACCCACTGGGAGGACTCAAGAGGGCAGGGAAGCAGGTAGGGCACTCCTGGTCCTGGCCACATGGGGCTTCCCTGGCTTTCATAACCGATTGTCAGAGTGACAGAATCTCCTTAAAACCACATTTAGCCAGATGCACGCCTGTAATCCCAGCAGCTTGGGAGGCTGAGGCAGGAGGATCAAGAGTTCAAAGTCAGCCTCAGCGATGGTGAGGCACTAAGCAACTCAGTGAGACCCTGTCTCTAAATAAAATACAAAATAGGGCTGGGGATGTGGCTCAGTGGTCAAGTGCCCCTGATTTCAATCCCTGATACCAGAAAAAAAGAAAAAGAAAAAAAAAACACATTTAAGAGAAGTTTACTTTAATTCTTTTTCTACGCCACTGGGGGCTTCATTTCTGCTGCCCGGCTTTCTCCATGTGACACCCACTTGGCCCTGGCTCTACCTGCTCTGAGATCACTCCCTGAGGACAGTTGTGTAACTGAGCTTGCTGGACTCCAGTCATTTCCTTGCTGATTTTTATTGCTAGTTAAGTATTAGACATCTTGTTGTTGTTTGTTTCTGGAGATGGGGTCTCACTATATTGCCCAGGCTGACCTAATCCCCTGGGCTCAAGCAACCTGCCTGCCTCAGCCTCCCAAGTGCTGGGACTGCAGTCACATGTCACCACACCTGGCTTGTACTAAACATTTTAAAAATATATTATTTATTATTAATTGACATAGTGATTATAGATATTTACTTGGTATAGAATGATATTTCAGCACACCTGTTTAATATATAATAATCAGATCAAGGTAATTGGCATATTCCTCACCTCAAACATTTATCATTTCTTTATGTTGGAATCAACATATTTTTACCTGAGTACTTTTTTTGGCAGGGAGGGGAATGGCCGGGGAAAAAAAGAAGGGGTTGTTTATTTTGATAAGAAATGGATTCAGCATAGACCACCTGAACAGAAGCTGTGAAGCAAGAGAAGTTTTTTCTCTCATAGAGCCCCCTCTCGCTCAGCCCTCTCTCTCACATATATGTGTGTTCACACATGTGCATGCACAGCCTTTTAATTGAATTATTTTCTAAAAATTTGAGTGAGAAGCCAGGTATGGTGACTTACACCTGTAATCCCATTGACCTCAGGCAGGAGGATTGCAAATTTGAGGCCAGTCTCAACAATTTAATGAGACCCTGTCTCAAAAAAATAAAAAAGGTAGGGGATATATCTCAGTGACAGAGCACTCCTGGGTTCAATCGCCAGTAACATCCAAAGTTAAAAACCAGCCTTTTTTTTTTTTTTTGAGAGAGACACTAAAGTGTCCGAGATGGGGGGTTACTATGTTAGAAGAGCACAGAAGAGGAGAAGGTCTCAGAATGAGTTGGCAACCATGAAGATATACCCCTCACCCTAAGGTGTTAGGCCATCCTCACAGGGTCACACTGGCCACTGAGCAGCAAGCCAGGACGGCACCGCAGACCATGTAATCACCAGAGAACCAGTTCTTACTGTAGAAAAGAGAAGTGTGCCCCAAGGTTTGGGTGACACCCCTGCCTTGTGGGACTCATTCTGGACAACCCTCTGGTCTGCTCACAGTGGGGCCGGCATCAAAGGTGTTCTCTAGAATATTCTCTCCATGCTGAGGAGACTTCAGTCTTCACCCAGCCTGCCTGTCTCGGAGCCCGAGGGCGCATCAGGGCCTGCGCCTCCTGCTCCTCTCCTTCTTGCTCCTACTCCGCCTGCTGGCTTTTGCTTTGTTCCTCTTTCCTGCTGCTCATCCAGGTTTCTGGCTTGGCTTGGGGACAAGAGAGGTTGCTTTCAAGAGAGGTTGCGAGCAAGACAGGGTGGCATGAAGAGGAGGGAAGCCTCATCTGGTGACAGATGAAATGCTCAAGGAGAAGTGCCCACTGGGGCCTGGAGCAGTGAGAACCCCGGGCTTGACTGCATCCCCCTGTACTCCAGGTGTTCCTGCATGAAGCCACCGTGCGCTTAATGGCAGGAGCCAGCCCCACCCGCACCCACCAGTTGCTGGAGCACAGCCTGCGGCGGCGCACCACTCAGAACACCAAGCACGGTGAGTCACACAGCCCCCATCCCTGGCCCTGTCCTGCCCTGGATGTTGGGGAGCCAGCCCAGCTCCAGCACCTGGCAGGGAGCACTCTGACTCCTCTGAGCCCCATTGGTGCCTGAGAATGAAAGGACCCGAGCCTTGGCTGGGTGGGCTGGGCGTGGGCAGTAATTGAGTGGGGCCGGCCTTGAGCGGGAGGGAGGCCTGGGTGTGGAGTTCTGGTGCAGGAGCGGAGGTGGAAGAACACAGGTCCATCCCGCAGGCCCTAACTCCGCAACACCAGTCAAGTTCAGCTCCCCACGTGGGCTAGGGAGTGCAGAGGACTCACCTCACGTGAGCGTGAGGGCTAACTCGGAACAGCACCTACATGCATCTCCTCATTCCCGCAGGAGAGGTGGACACCTGGCCTGGCCAGCGAGAGCGGGCCACCGCCATCCTTCTGGCCTGCCGCCACCTTCCCCTCTCCTTCCTCTCCTCCCCGGGCCAGCGGGCTGTCCTGCTGGCTGAGGCTGCCCGCACGCTGGAGAAGGTGGGTGACCGGCGCTCCTGCAATGACTGCCAGCAGATGATTGTCAAGCTGGGAGGTGGCACTGCCATTGCCGCCTCCTGACCACGGGGCTCGGCCCACCTCCCTCCACTTCGGTCTCTCAGTCTTTCTCCCAGGATCATCCCTCTCTCAGGCTGTCTCCCTCTTCCCCTTCCCCGTCTTTCTTCCCTCCTCCCTCCTCCCTCCGAGGCTGTGGAGCTGAGCTGTCTTCCGAGCCGTCTACCTGCTGAGGCGCTTGGACCACCTCAGGCCAGCGGGCCCTGGGCTGCTGTCACTAGCCACTCGTGGTCCAGGCCTAGCAGGCTGAGAGGAAAGGCTGCGCGCAGCAATGGGGGTGTCCCCTCACTGAAAAGCAGCGGGGTGCTGCCAAGCCCCAGCCTCGTCCCTGAGATTCTCTGAACATCCCCCTTTCTGCGTCCTTGTTTTTTATCAGGCTTTCTAAGGGAAGTAGGTCTTGGGCACCGAGGGCACCCTGCCCTCAGCCCTGTGCCCAGCACACCCCTCCCCCTTTTTATACGAATGTTTTTATATCTGTGTGCTCGGTCTGCGCGCTGCGGGGCAGAGTTGCTGTGGCATCTTTTATTTCTTTCCCTAGGTTTGCATTCCCTCCCCTGTGCCTGACTAAGCCAGTTCATTGTTTTCTCGTCATTTTGCGGGACAGCCAGGGAAGGAGGGGAATCCAGCCCTGGGGAGGTGGGTGGGAGGCAGGGGTAGGCCTGGGGATGGATGAAATAATGTTGGCATTATTTTTTAATTTTTTAAAAAATAAATGGTATCTTATTTAATTGTCCTGTTCCTTCCCACTCCCTCACCCCCTGGGATGCCAGCCCAAGCTCAGGGTGGGCCCAGGGGACTGGAAGGGACAAAGCCACCTATTGGGCCTTGGGACCAGGGGTCTTCAGCATGATTCCTCAGTTCCCTCCTACCCCCACCCTAACTCCTACCTCCACAGTATATTTTTATCCCTAATTCTTGTCCTGAAAATAAGCCAGAGTGGTAGGGACCAGCCCCAAACCCCAGTGACAAGCTCCTCTTCTTGGGGTGGGTACTAGGAACAAGGTCCCTTGCCTTGATAGGGCTCCTAGAAGGAAAAGTTCCTTTCTGGATCCCCTGGCTTGGGCCCTCCCTGGAGACTATTTCCCTGAGAGGACCTTCCCTTCCTCCCTCCTGTGCTTCTCACCCCTTCAAGCTGGCAGGGCAGGATAGACAGGAGCCCGGGCAGAGAGTAGGGCCTGCACACAGCAGGCCCCTTCCTATGCTCGGCCCCCACCCCCTTTACTTCCTGCCCTCCCCCACTGTCACTGTAATTTATGGACCCTGCCCACTGGGGCAGCCGGCCCTGTGTCATGTGTGTATACTGTGCCTTTTTTCATTGTTGGGGCGGGAGGGGTTTGTTTTTCACTGAAAAGGGGGATCCACCTATGGCTTCCTTGATGTCGAATCCTTCACCATGTCCTGGACGTAGGTTATTCAATAAACAGATTGGTACCACCCAGCACAGGTGTGTGAGGGTCTGTAGCGTGACTGCTGTAGTGATGGCCACGTGGCTGCGCGGCTTGGCTGAGAGTGGGCCAGGGAAGGAAGTCAGCTTGGCACCTCCAGTCAAGGACCTCGCCTGCCAGCATGCCTGCCCCCTTCTTCCAGGGCCTGGTATCTGCTCTGAGAATGTCCAGCGCCTGGGATAAGAGGGCTGGTGGAGGTGTTGGGGGGTCACTGTATCCAGGTTCCAACTTGTTCCCTGGATGTGCAGCTGTTGGCTGAGGGCAGCAGTTCCTTGGGACCTGGTGGGGGTTAAATATCCCCGAGTGGGTGGGTCGCTCCCTTCTCTGAGGGCAGTGGCCCTCTGAAGAGGCCCCTGGGCCTGCCAGTCAGACCTGAGTCCAGCGCCTGTACTTCTCACCTAAGGCGGGAGCTGGCCCCTCAGCCTCCACGGCCATGTGTACAGAATGGTTGCCCCTCTCTGCCTTTCAATAGTCCCACAAGCTGTGGGCCAGGTTTGAATGACGTAACACACACCATACCTTGTGCCAGACTGGTGAGACTGTGCCAGACTTGCCAAGACCACACGGATCAGCTGGGATGGGTCTTGGATGAGGTGGAGTCAGGGAAGCCATGGAAATGAGCCTGGCACCGAACTGCAGTCCACAGCTGAACCCTGTTCACCTGACCTGAGAATCAGCTCTGAGCCACACCCTTTCCTGACGGCAGTCGCAGCAGGCCCACTGTCCCAAGGAGTATAGCAGCCAGGGGGTCCAGCTTCAGCAGGTCCTGTCCAGAGTTACAGGTTCAGCAGTTCCATTAGTGGTCACTGCCAGCAGCCTCAGCCTGACCCCGGCAGGATGGAGATAAAGGGTCTTCAGGACTGAGAATGAGCAGTGGGATGTGCCCACCTCCTAGCACATCCCAGCAGGACCTATGTCGCTATGGTGGGTGGCCTGTGTGCTCAGGAACCTGATCCTTCTGTGAGTCTCAGCAGGTTCCATGACAGTTCCTACTACCCCCTCCTCTGGCTCCACACAGCTGTGGGCCAGGGCCAGGGCACACCATCTCCACCCCAAGTCTCCCCCACAAGCCTGGAGACCCTTACTGCTGGTAGGACCATGGGCTCTGGGCTTTGTGCTGGAGCTTCTAGGCCTTGATTTCTTCAACAGCCCCAATAGGAGGGGCTCTGAGAACAGGTCCCCCCATGCCCTGGGGACAGGGGCCCCACACTGCCAGCAGACCACAGTGGCAGCACAATATGGGAGGGACCTATCTGGGTAACCCTGGGTAAGTTACTTGGGTCCCAAGACCTCGATTTCCTTATCTGTAAAAATCCACCCCCATGGGGCAATCTCAGCCGGCCCTGCCCCCCAGCAACCTGGCACCAGGGAACTTGGGAAGATACACACAGGCTGCCAGCAACACCCTGGGTAATAGCCAGGTACCAGGAGCCCTCCTGGCAGGAAGGGGGAGAGCTGGCAGTGCCAAGCATGTGCCTGTGAGCACCGGGTGAGAGGGGGCATTGCCAGGCTCCTGCTCCTGCATCTCTGTCCCTAGCAGCTCCTGGGAGGAGACGAGGCACCTCTATCCTGAACACCAGGTGTCAGCATGGCCGCAACCATTAGGGGGGTGGCCCTAGGCCAGTTTTGTCAAGCAGCCTGCAGGCCAGGGGTGGGCCCAGGGCCAGACAATGTCAGTGAAGATCAGCCAAGTTTTGCCAAGTCAAGCTGTAGGCAGGTGACCAGCTGGGGGGCTCACCTCCAGCAAAAGGCACAGACTCCCTAGAGAGCCCAACAGTTCTCTCCCTGTGCCCTGAACTTAGATGACTGAGGTCTAATTGCCTCCCTCCCACGTGTGCCGCTGGTGTGGGTCTTAAGCCTGGCATTCAGCCCTGGCCACCCTCTCCAACCACCTCTCCCTGGCTCCCAGCACAGCTGCCTGCCAGTCTGCCAGTGATCCTCTGCTCTGCCCTTTGCCCGCACTGCTGTCTATTCAATGACTGATGCTGCCATCAGCAGGAACCACGTTAGAGGGTTTATTTGCACGAGGAATCCAGGGCCTGTGGCCCCACGACAGAACCACTGGCCATTCCCAGTAGGTCCTTTGCTAACACTGCAGGCTCCGAGGCCCCTAGGCATCCACCCAGACTAGGCGAGGGCGGATGCTGGCGTTCCATTGCTCCGGGCCGTGGGGCCCTGGACCAAGCAGTGGAGGGCTTCCAGCAATGCCTCCGTTGGGTGGCCCAGCTTCACACGGTGACCTCGGCTTTGCTGTTGGTGCTCAGGTGTCGGGGTCCGCGGCCCGCACTAGCGTAAAGGCCAGGGTGCTGCCCGCTGAAGGCCTCTGGCAGCTTCTCCACGCTGAACTGGCGCCGCGGCGCGTGCCCGGGCCTCCGGGGTGCAGGAGAGGCTTGGGCCGCCAGGTGGCCGCGGGGGGCGGGCCGGGCCGGACGCCCTGCGGTCCAAGCTGCGTAGGGCCCCGGGGGAGCCGCGTAGCCCGGGGGTGCCCAGGGGCAGGCCTCGAGCAGCGCCGGCAAGTCCTCGGGGGGCCTCGGGGCCCGCGCCGGGAGGGTCCGCGGGGCCGGCTCGGCGGTGGGAAATCGCTGGTAGAAGTCCTGGGGGGCGGCCTCTGCGGGGACAGTGCGGGGCCGTCAGCCTGGGCCTCCGGCGGGCGGAAGGGGTCCCCGCCCCGCGGCGGGTCAGGGCGGGGTCAGCAACAGGCCGGGGAGCCGATTGGCTTGGGGCGCCCGGCGCGGATCGGCCCGGCCAGGCCGGCTGGGGACTCCCACCTGCGCCCGGCCGAGCCTCGCGGTGCAGGAACTCGGGAACCGGCGCTCCGGCGGCCGCGGCACGCAGCGGGCCACTCACCTGTCGCCTTGAGCGCCGCTGCCTTGAGCGTGGCGTACTTGGCGTAGTCGGGCTGCAGCGTCACGTGGCCGCCGCCCTGCAACCGGGGTCCGCGCGGGGGCGCAGGCGCGGCGGCCCCCAGGCCCGCGGCGTCGAGGCGCTTCTTGTCTGGAGAGTGGGAGGAGGGCGAGTCGCCGCCTGCGCCCCCGCCTGCCCGGCCCCCTCCCGGAACGCAGCTCAGCAGAACCCTGGGGATCGCCCTCTGGGCCAGGCAGGCCTGCCTGCCCTCCCGGCACCATGTCCAGCGCCTGGAACCGGGCCTGGCTAGGAAGCCACTAATGGCAGCCAGCCCCGAGGGGTGCCACCCTAATGGATGGCTCGCCAGCATGGTAGGCCTGAGCCAGGCGCTGAGTCCCAGGACCTGCGCCCGCGGAGATGGCGAAGTCTGGGGAACAGCCTCGCTGGGGAGCGGGCCTGCCAAGCGCTGCCTCCCTAGCGAGACTGAGAGGCTCCAGAGCCCGGCACAGAGCCAGGGCCTCAGAACACAGCCCGAGCCTTCCTCGCAGACTCAGTCCCGGACACTCGGGGTGGAGGAGGGCCCCTCCACCGGGTCAGCGGCCAGCCTGCCCAGCAGCACTCACACCTCGGCGGCGGGCAGCTCAGCCCAGAGCCCCTCCCGCCCACGCCGCGGCCACAGCCTACTCACCGGTGCTGTTGTGGGGGGACCCTCGGGGAAGGCCATCTCCCATCTGCACCTGGACGCAGCTACCCAGGGGTGGGCCCAGAGGTGGAGGCAGTGGTTCCTGGGGGCCCGGCTGCTTCAGAAGTTCTGTCAGTGTCCTGCAGGGACAGAGCGGTGAGAGGGGCCCTCAGTCCCCCAGTCAGCTAGATTCTGGCCCCTGAAAGGTCAGCCCTGGCAACCAGTCTGTGTGGCCCTGGGCAGTTTTTTCAGCCTCTCTGGGCCTCCCTCCTCAAATGTCTAATTTCCACAACCAGGCACGCCCTGTTTGCCTCGCCTATGCCCCCAAGATGACCACGCCCACATAAGGTCAGAAAACTCCAATGGGGTCACAGGTAGCCAGGGTCACCTTGTTTCCAGAGGCTCCCTTCTTTCCCCTCCCTGGAGCCCACTTTCTGAGACCCTCCCCAGTTGAGCCTACTGTCCCAACACCAGCTCGTTCTGCCTGCAGTATCCTTTGCTCCATCTCCCGGGGGAAAACACCTATTCAGGGCTGAGGCTGGGGCTCAGTGGTGGACCGCTCATCCAGCACGCATGAGGCACTGGGCTCGTTTCCCAGCATCACAGTAAAAATAATAATAATAAATGTATTGTGTCCATCCACAACTAAAAATATTTTTTAAAAAAACCAACACCTGTTCATTCTTCAAGACCCATGAGTCCCTCCTTCTCCAAGAGACCTTCTTTAGCTGTCCACCTCCCCTTCTGCAGCAGGGGCTTCTGCTGGGACCTGGGGCCCAGCCATCAACACAGGGAGAGGAAAGACCACGAGGGGAGGGGAGGGAAGGGAGTCAGGAGAGCCCCCAGTGGCAGCCTGGCACCCAAAGGCTCTGTGACCTTGGGCAGGCATCTCCTTGGGTTCCCAGGACACCCAGCCCCCACCCAGCTGTGACAGTGTGTGACAGCCTTCCCCACAGCCAGCTTCAGCCCAGCTGCCTGCAGCACCCGAACCCATGATTTTCTCCCACTCGGCCCCACCCTCCTTCTGGGACTGGGCCATGGTTGATTCATGAAGAGGCACATGAGGACACCTGGGGTGCCCAAGGTTGGACTGCAGTGTGGCAGGGCCTGAAAGTGTCTAGTACCAGCCTGGACCAACCTTCCTGCCCTGCCCTCGCCTCTCTGTGCAAGCACCTTCAATCCAGCCTCCCAACAACCGAGAAATCATCATGCCTCGGGGCCTTTGCACAAACCTTCTCCAGGGGCTGGTTCCAGTCCCCCTCCACGCTCTCTGACAACAAGCTCTCTGAGAAGCCTTCCCTGGCCATCAGCCCCAACACAGCAGCATTAAGGGTGAGACTTCAACAGGGGTTCAGAACACATCCACCTAAGCCCAAGTCCTACTTCCAGGTCTCCCCAGAGGAGAAGAGTCATGGGAAACCGCATAGGCAAAGGGACTGGGCTGAGGCATAACCAAATCTAAAGATGGAGAATCCCAGGGAACATGTCAGCGAGGCTGCGCCAGTCACCCTCCTATACCATCATGGCCCTCAGCTTCTGCTGTCCCCCCCTGCTCAAGGACATACCCTGTCCTCCCTGCAGCTAGCTACCTTTGCCCAGCATGAGGGACTCCAGACTCAGGAGGCCAAAATCCAGACCCTGCAACATGCAGAATCCAGCCAAAGACCACATCCCCAGGGCAGCGCAATGGCTGATGGAGAAGGCTACGGACCCAGTCCCAGTTGTGCCCTACAGCTGCCTGGGAGTGAGTTGGCTAAGTGGTCTGGGCAGCAAGGAAGACCTCAATGCCTGCCTGAGCCCCAGGAGGCGAGGCATCCACATCTGTTCCATCAGATCACGGAGGCTCCTCTCTATAGTCATTCCGAAATTCTTCCTGTTGTACGATGTGAGCAGTCCAAATGCCCACCTGGGACTTGGGTGGATGAGGGCACAGGCAGGCAGTGGAGGCTGCTAGGGGCATGTGAGTATCAGTGAGGGGTGGAGGTGGGAAATTCCAGGGTCAGCCATCCCATCCAGCCAGGCAGCGAGCCTGGGTCAGGTAGACCCGGTCACTCGGCCACTCAGCCAGCACCGGCCTGCCCTCACACACAAGTCTGCTCAATCCACTTCTCTTTTGTTTGTGTTTTCTTTTTCTCCCCCTCCATTAAGAATTGAAGCAAGCGGGGCTCTACCTCTGAGCCACATCCCTATGAGCCACATCTCTCTGAGCCACATCCCCAGTCCTTTATTTTATATTTTAAAATTTGAGATAGGGTGTTGCTAAATTGTAAGCCCCTGCCTCAGCTTCCTGAGGTGCTGGGATTACAGGATGGAGCCACCATCCCTGGCCTTCGGCCTCTGTGGAAAGGTTGTTCATCTGGGGGCTAGGGAGTGGGGTAGCCGGGGCTTCTGAAACCTCGGGGAAGGTCAGGCCTGAGTCACGGCTGGGGGTGGGGAGATGGATGAGAAGTGGAAAAAGGGAGGGAAAGTGGGAGAAGCAGTAGGGGAGAAGCCAAGCTCCCCTTCGCTTCCCTTCCCTCTGCCCAAGACTCCTAATAGACTACAACCCCGTTCCCTGCCTGGCCGGGGGGCTTGGTCCCTGCTCCCTCCCTGGGTATGGATCTTATGCCCTCTCCAGAGGCTGGAGCTGCAGGGAGGGAGGCCCAGGGCCTAGCACAGGCAGGAAGGTCAAGGGGAGACAGAGCAGTATCAGGTATCTCCCTTAGTGACGAGGGGACATGGGAAGAGGCAGGAATAAACCAGAATAAGGGGCTGCTGGGAGGACCAGAGCTTGGAGAGGGGCAAACACGATGGAGGTGCCAGGGGGTGCCCCCCGGGCAGAGTGGGCGCTGGGGGAAGGGCGGCGCGCTCACCTGGTCACCGTGCGCCGCGCGCGCGGGCTGTGCGCCCTCTCCAGGCCCAGGCGCGCCCCGATGCCGGCCAGCACAAGGAGCGCGGCGACGCCGCACACAGCGTAGACCGCCGTGTGGCTGCGCTCGCGGGCCGGGTCCCGGGGCGCCGCGGTGTCGCGGGCGCGAGCAGGCGGCCGGCCGGTCTGTACCCAGGCTGGCGTGTCGTAGTTGGAGCAGCGGCTCTGGTCCAGACGCCGCGGCCCGTCGTGGCAGCAGAAGCGGTAGCCGCACGTGCCGCAGCAGAAGCTGTAGGCGCCGGAGCTGCAGTTGAACGGCGGGTCCCACTGGCCCATCACGTCGTAGTAGCCGCGGCAGCGGTCGCCCCCGGTCGGGGCCTCGGTGCTGGGAGCCGAGGGCTCCTGCGCCTCGGGGGCCCCAGCGCGGCCCGACGGCGTCCGCGCTAGTAGCAGGGCCAGCCGGAGCGCGAGTGCGAGCCGCAGCCCGGGTGGACGGCGGCCGCCAGACAGTCCCCGCGCCCGGGCCCGCTCCATTGGACCCGCGTCTCCTGCTACTGCGCCCCGCGCATGGCCGGGCGCCGCGGCTCCCTCCAGCCGGGCTCCTCCGACCCTCGGAGAGCGCCGCGCCGCTGTTCCCGCGCTGGCTCCCGGCCGACGCCTCCTCGGCCGCGGGTCTCCTCCAAGGACCCCGCGCGATGGGCTCAGTCCGGAGCTCGCGGGAGGGACCTCCGGTGGGCGCGTCCTCCTCCGGGACTCACCTGGGACGCGAGGCGGCCGGTGCGCGCCCTGGGATCCGGCCCCGGGCTCTCCCCTGCGCGCGGTCTCCGACGTCTCCCCCGCCCCGTGGCTGTGCGGGTCCTGGGGCGAGCGGGGGCTGCGGGCCGCCGGACGCCGCTGCCTCCCCGCCGCCCGCTCCGCGCTGCCCGCGCTCTGGCTGCGGCTCCGGCTCCGGCTCCGGCTCCGGCTCCCGCTCGGCGCGGGCTCGGGCGGGCGGGGGAGGGAGCGCGGGCGGAGGGCGGGGGCAGCGCGAGCCGGGGGCGGAGCGCGGCCGCCGCGACCCGAGGAAAGGGCGCGGCCGGGCCAGCGCCCCGGGCGCCCACCAGGGACCCTCCCCAAGACCGGCCCAAAATATTCCTCGGAACTGGGAGCTCGAGGGGTTCAGTTCAAGGCTCCGGGACTGTTACCTCGGACATCCCGCCCGCGACCGCCGACCCGATTTTACCGGTGCGGGGCGAGATCAGAGGTCAGAGCAGCCCTGAGTAGCCCCAGCAGGGTCGGTGCCCTGCACCGCCTCCTTTCGGTCCCCTCCGTCAGTTCTGATTGTGACATGAAGAAGGTCCCTTCCCCGCTCTAAGCCTCGATCCCTCCACTCCCAGTTCAACGGGAAGGAAAACCCTAGCAGAACAGCGGCGGAGGCTCGCGTCTGGGTCTCTTCCGCTCAGTTTACCCCAGGGCACGTGCCCCCCGATTCCACAACCGGCTGGATGCTGGGCTGGGGTCCTCAGTGTTGGGGACGCCTGCCTAGAGTCCTCCTGTGATCCGTTCCCCTTCCGAGGTGTGATGGGGAGGACACGGGGCCAACCTCTGCCTTGCAAGGGGAGGACTGGACCCACTGGGGGTCAGAGCCAGCGGAACCTGGCCGCTCCAGGTAGGGCTCCCAGGTCCTTTCCCAGAACAGGGAAGTGTCAGGAACCGGACCCAGCCCTGCAACAAAGCCAGGCCCAGCCTCAAAAACAAAACAACAAAACGAAAACAATTCTTCTGAAGACATTTGGAAACAGGGAGAGCAGGGGGTGGGGTGCAATTCTCACTATGTCCCCCACACAGCTCAGGCCTCTGTCAGTGTATGCTGAGTGACTGCATGTGTGGATGAAATGTCTCTACCCTCCAGTTTCAGTAAGATGAAGAATTTGGGCATCTGCGGGGCCATTCTGCTCTCCTTTCCACCACCCCTCCCTTCATGGCCAGGATCAGCTTATGGAAGTGAAGAAGGTGGGGAAGAAGAGGAAGGATTTACATTTTAAGGAGGATCATCCTTCTGCTGCCTGACAGGAGGAACTGACAGGCTAATTTCAGGTATTAGTGGACTAAGGCAGGAAGGAGGGTGGCCTTGTGCTCCACCCCATCCCCCCCACAATGTCTCCTCCTGTCCTGGCTGAAGACAATTGCCCCTTCCCTCCACACCACACACACATCCTGGTCAGCCCTGAAGACCCCACCCCCAGGAAGACTTTCCTTATTACAATTTTAGAAGAAACAAAATAGAGGAGTAAGGAATGACGCAGACCTGCGTGAATCCCATCCCCGGACCACCAGCTCAAGTACGTCACACTGTCCGTCCTATTTTGTAACTGGTTTTTAGTTTGCTCTTTGCTGTCCTTCAACTTTTTGTTTGTTATTCTGCTCAGAACGTCGTAGCTGGGCTTTTTAGAGCATCCCTTTCTTACAAGAGTTTTCCTAGAAATGGGAATGGTGGCACTAACTGCTCTGGGTTAACACTCCTGCCACATGCTGCCCAGCTGCCCTCCAGGTTGCCAGGGCTGTGAGGACAGTGCTGCCCCTGGGCACTGCTGGGCACTGGGTTTGAAGAGTGGCTTTTCCTAAGTAGGGTGACCCTACTGGGTCCAGAGAAAATCTCCCAATGTTCTCCCCTGAATTATGTCCCCTCACAGATCCTTCTTGTCCCTATTGTCCTAGCCTCGGGTCTTCTCAGTATCCACCCCATGTTGATTCCCATCAGTTTCTGCAAGTGTCTGTATATAGTGACAGCCGCTTGTCTGGTGAAGGAGCTGGATTCCAGCCCTCCAGGTACCCAGGGACTGAAGTTCAATGCCCCCCACCACAGCTTTCTCCTTGTCCTAATCTGATTCTCTGGATTCTGCGGTCAGTCATCAACCACAGGTGCCCACATCTACCAGGTCTGTGCCAGGAACTCGATGCCCTCCCCACATGAATACCTGGCCTTGAGGAGTGAGGGGGGAGCAGGAAGGGCAAACCCCAAATACATTGCCCAGTTGACTGGCAGAGTTCTTGAATCTGACCCTCCAGGCAGCTGCCGCCACCCCCCAGGTGCCAGGTCACGTGCTGGGCAAGGGAATCTAGAGATGGTGCAGCCCAACTGAGGAGTGACCCCTTTGCCCTGGACTGGAGGATCTTGCTTAGACTTAGGGCACCTGCCCCTTGTTTCTTTTGCCAGCCCCCCGCCAAGTCTGTGTCACCAAAATCATCCATTGATCCAAGCTTAAAATAACCCCTGGCATCTGCAGTGAGCCCCACGGGGCGGGCAGAGGAGCTGAGTCTCTGCGCCTGAAGGGCACCTGCCCCGCCCCCAGCTCCCAGCGCTGGCAGCTTGACTGTGCGGGTGTCTGAGTGTGCTCAGGGATGAAAGTGAGGGTGTGTATGGGGGGTAGTGTGAGTACACGAGGGCCCTCCCTGCACCATGAGCACACGTGCACACCTGTGTGTTCATGTGAATGTGCTGGGAACACGCGTCCTTCCCTCCCTGCCTGGCTATGGTTGTGGAGTCCTGGGAATCTTGAGAGGGGGTCCTGCCCAAGGCTGTGGACATTAGGGACATTACGGAAAGCCTATGCTGGGCCCTCAGGGTTCCCATTTTAAATGGTGGGTGATCAAGCTGCCAACTCTTCCCAGCCCTGGAGGATTTCCTAGAGAGAAACCCAAGACCCCTCGAGGGAAGTGACTTGCTGGGAGTGGCACACAGCCACGAAGAGCCAGAACCTGGCCTGCAAGCTGCAGAGTCCCAATCCGACTTTCTGGCCAGCCTGGTAAAAGACAGCCCCGGGGGGGCCCTGAGTGCACAGCACACGCCCAGCGCACAGGCCTGACAGCTGCAGGAGGACCCGGCCTTTGCAGCAGCTGTTACCTTCCTGGCACGCCCGCCGGGACCCTCACACTGAAGCTGGGCATCCTTCGTGGTGCAGCAGTACTGACCAGGGTGGAATTTCTGCTCCACTAGGGCCGTTCAACCTTTCCAGGTTTCAGCTTTCTCGCCTGCAAGATGGGCGGCGAGCACTTGGTTGGAAGGGCTGCAGGGAGAGGGCAATGGACCCTGGAGAGGGAAACGCGGGGTGTGCGTGGCCTTCTGAGAACCCCCACCGCAGAAGATGGTGATTGCCCCAGTGGATGCCACTCAGATGCCAGAAGGGCCTCATTCCTCCACTCGCTTGCGTCCATTTCCTCCGTGACGGAGGCTTACCCAAGAAGCGGGCTCTGGGGACCACGGACGCCCTGCTAGTGCAGATGCGGGCACCGGGAGGGGGTCTGGCGGGAGGGGCCAAGGTTGCCTTTGTCTCCTGAGAGGCAGCTCGTGACTCAGGCTCCAGCTGCCCGTGGGAGGGAGGGAGGGGGCGCCCGGGCTCCCGAGGTCGCGAGGGAGCCGCGGGACTGGGGGCTGGGCGCTGAGTCTCGGCCTCCCGTCGCCTTCCCCTGCACCCTCTCCCCAGTCCAGGCCACAGCCTACCCTGCCTCGGGAGTCACAGGAAATCCCTCTGCCTGCACCCACCCCGTTAGTCTCCTTAAGGCTCCCCCAAAGTTCCCAGTGAACGTGCAAGGCGGCAGCTGGCCACCAAGACCGTAGCGCGGGCACACAGGCGGGACGGGGCTCGTCCACCAAGTCGCCGGCGCCCTCCCGACCCGGCCCGCCTGCCGGGGCACAGCTCCCAGCTCACCGGGCACCCTTCGCCCTCTCCCTGCTACACCTGGGGACCCTCCTGACTCCGCGGCAGTTCTCCGAACCCGCGAAGAAGCTGAGCCTGCGTAGCCAGAGCTCAAGCGCCAAAAGCAAGAACCAGCATTCTTGGTCCCGCCCATCAGGGTCCCTCCCCTTTTTCTCGGCCCTGGGCCCCGCCCCTTTCCGGCTACCTCGAAGCCCGGAGTTCCCTCCGCACCACCTCTTCTTGACTCCGCCCCCAGCCGCTCCCCCGGTTCTGGCCCCACCCACCCTGCCCCGGGGGCCCTCTCCCCGCGACGCCGGTTGGTGGTCATATTGCCACCCGCGAAGCTGACCGCAGGAGCCGCACAGATAGACTTTCGCCTGCCCCAGATTCGCTGCACCGTCCTGGGTCTGGGGTTGGATCCCAGATTCTCTGCAGGTTAGGGAAGTGGAGGAGATGTTGGAGGCTCCCCTGGGTTGGGGGACTCCTGCAGCGTCCATCACTCACCACCACCCCAGCGCTGCCTCGCGCAGTCCCAGGAGGAAACCGCATGGGCTGAGAATGCTGGCATGTTTCCTCCAAGGCCCTCCCTGATTCTCCCGGTGATGGTGACCCTGGTTCCCTTCCGAACTCTAATTCTCCCTCCCCCAGGCTGGTGGCATTCCCTGACCCTGGCCTGCATGCCACGTGTCCTCTTTAATGTTGAAGGACAGCCAGGTGCTCCTCAGGAGCCTCCTTTGGTAGATGCAGAGATAGGCCCAGAAAGAGGTCACAGCTTCTGAGGACAGTGCTGTGTTGGGCCATCCCTAATGGGACAGGAGGAGAGGGGCCGGCTGTCCTCCATGGGCTCACCAGCTGGGTCTCCCTACCCCCACCTTAAGCCCCCAGCCCTTGGCAGCCAGGCAGGAAGTGAAAGGGGCCTGCAGGAAGCCCCAGGAGGAACCGAGACTTAAGCCCGCCCTGCCCCCACCTGCTGGGCCCTGGGGACCTTGTGGAAACCAGGCCCTCCTTTAGGAAAAACTGGCCAGCGACAGGCTAGGGGTGGCAGGGATGCTTCTCTGTTCCCACCTCCACGAGTGGTCTTTCCAGAGTCTATCTTGGATCCCTCTTACTGCAAAATGAGAGAGAAAAGTCTTTGAGTTATAAAAACAGGTGAGGCCAGGCATCAGTCCCTGGAACTGGCCACTCCTAAGGAGGGAGCCTGGCCCCGTGACCTTCAGCTGGGTGGGAACTCTGGTCTAACCCAGCCCCACTACTAATTGTGGGGGCTTGTTTGCTTTGAATTTTTATTATTGCTTTTTTTGTGGTACTAGGGAGTGTACCCAGGACCTCACGTGCTAGGCAAGCACTCCACCGCTGGGCTGCACCCTCAGCCCCTACTCTAACTTTTGTTTTGAGAAGAGGTCTCCATGAATTCCCAAGGCTGTCTTCTAATTTTTGATTCGCCTGCCTGGCCACCCAGGTGGCAACACCACACTTGCCTAACTGCAGTTTTCATGGTGGGCCACTCCTCACCCTCGGAGCCTCTCTTCCCACCTGCAAAATAGTTCGATCTCCACTCATGGATTTGAAATGGCTCCGATTTTTCAGGAAAGCAACTCCACCAACAGGGGGCTTTAAAAGGTCAAAGCCTTGCCAGGTGCAGTGGCACCCACCTGTAATCCCAGCAGCTTGGGAGGCTGAGGCAGGAGGATCTCGAGTTCAAAGCCAGCCTCAGCAAAAGGGAGGCGCTAAGTAACTCAGTGAGACCCTGTCTCTAAATAAAACACAATGCAGGGCTGGGGATGTGGCTCAGTGGCCGAGTGCCCCTGAGTTCAATCCCCAGTACCAAAAAGAAAAGAAAGAAAAAGGTCAAGGCCTTCGGTGCCACTGTCCTGGAAAAGAGAGACTAATGCAAAGCTTTATGCACAAGAAGGTGCTCAGTGCTTCAGTTACATTAGCAAAATCAGAAAATAACTAAATGCTCAGGTGGAAAAATTGACAAGCATTGAAAACATGACTGGAAAGTGTTCCAAGGCAGAGAAACTGGCCACATATGATGGGGCAAGATGCAAATTTCTCTGTGTGAAATGACTGTGATTGCTGGAACAGCACGCCATACACAATGGCTGGTGTCCCTGGATGTGGGTCAGTTCTCCACAGACCCCACCCTGGATCATCCTCCTGGACTTTCCAGTTTGCCTCCAAAATGCATACCTTGATTTTTGGATAAAAAAATGTTTAACCAAACAGAAATCCCTAAGTCCTCTCCAGTTTTGCTATGAAAATCAAATGTGGTATCAATGACAGTGTGAAGTCTCCTTAGAAAGTCACACCTAGCTCAGAGGGCTGGAGGCTGATCTCCTTGCCTGGGCCCATCTTTGTTCACCCCTCCACTGGTCTCTCCTAGTTCTTCCCCAAGGAATTTCCCTTCTGTTATTTGCTAGTGACAATGACCCTCTCTAGGCCTCAGTTTTCTTATCAGTGGAATGGGAACGTATGTGAGAATGCTCTAAGATTCCTTCTAATTCTCCAAGAACCACAGGCCAGGAAGAGAATGCTGTACCCACCCCCTTATGTCCCATTAGCGGAAGCTGAGATCTGAGGGGAAACTACATGCCAGCTGGGGTTCAACAGGACTGAGGGGTGCCAAAGGTTTGCATGTCTAGGCCCTGGGGGGGTCATTCACCCTTTTCACCTTCAGGGCCTAGACCCTGACTATACTGGAGAAGGTGAGGTGGCCATGTCTAGGCCCTGGGGGGGTCATTCACCCTTTTCACCTTCAGGGCCTAGACCCTGACTATACTGGAGAAGGTGAGGTGGCTCGCCTCCCGGCCCCTGGATGGAGGGGGAGTGTATGACTGCACACTCTGCCACCTACTGCTTGCCACCTGATGTCACCAGTCACCTGGCTCCTTAGGAGTAGTGGCATCTAAAATGGTTCAGGGAGGGACTAGCTGGGCAGAGCTTAGGATATGAATGTCCAGGTCCTGCGACTTCAAACGCCACTGTCCACTGTCTTCTGAGCTGGAAAAGTGGTGGGTGGGAGAGCTAGGTGTCTGCCAGGCAGCTCTGGTGGGCAGCTCAGGGAGAGGCTGGCGGAAACCCTCTGGTACATGGAAAAGAAAATGGCCAAGGTCCTGCTAAGGGAAAAACAGTACCTAGGGCTCCACCTTCTGACTCCTGGTCCAGTGCTCCTTCCAAAAGAGCTAAGTTGTGACAAGTTCCCAGGTAGTTTTCCAGGGTGAAGTTCAGGTTCAGTCTGTGTAGGAGGGCAGGCAGGACAGGAGACAGCTGGCTGCGAGTGCAGTGTGGTCTGGGAGCCCCACTGCCAACGGGCAGTGTCCACAGGGCAGTGGTAAGTCCGAGGCTGGCACAGGCTGGCCAAATGAGCCCAGCTCGTGGGGCCCGGACCACAGAGAGCAGGGGTGGACAGGCCAGAGAGGGAAGGTATTCAGGGATCTCAGGTTCATCTGATCAATGCCATAGGACTGCCCTGGCCGGTGTACAACAGTGCCTCCTGAGCGTGCCATGCCCTGGAGGCAGCTGGGCCCAGGTGGTCTGAGAGAGCTCCCTGACAAGGTGTCCTTCAACTTGAGCTTGGAGTCTAGCTCTGGAGGCTGCAGACTTCCTCCCGAGTGCAGGCTGCAGCTCTGGAAGCTGCCACCAGGGTAGAAATGCATCTCAGGTTCCAGCAGATTAGGCCAAGCCCAGGTGACCCTGGGATGTAGGCACCTGAGAATCGGCACAATCAGACACAACTTTTTTTTTTCCTGGTTATTTCTAAAAAATAATCTTGAGACCAGGCTGTAGTATGTGTGAGGTCCTGGGTTTGAGTCCCAATACCACACATACCCATACCAAAAAGAATTTAAAATAATCTTGCACTAAATCCCAAAGTGAAACCGTCAGCTGGTTACTCACTGCTGCCACTTGCGTCACTTTCAAAGCAGGACAACTCTGAGAGCAAGTAGTAAGGAAATACAACACGCAGCTACCACTTAAGCATCCGCCCACTTGGCCTTTTCAGATTCATTTGGCTTAATGGTCTCTTCCCTATTGTAAAGGAAAGATTTCTTATTCATATACTGTATTGGTCTGTTTTCCATTATTATAACAAAATACCTGAAAACAGGAAACTTTATAAAGAAAACGGGTTGTACAGCTCACAGTTCTGGAGGCCCAATCATGTCTAGTGATAGCCTTCTTGCTGGCAGAGATGCAAGGTTGCAGAGAGCATCACATGGCAAGGGACAAGAAGCATATATTGTGCATTTCTTCTGGTCTCTCTCCCTCTTAGAAAGCCATCAATGCTCCATCATGGTCATCGCCCAGATGACCTTGTCTAATCCTAATCACCTCCCACAGGGTCCACCTCTAAACACCACATTTTAAGTTTTCACCCCCTTAATAACACCTCACACATTTTAAATTTTAACACACAATTTAATTTTAAAATTTAACACACAATTTAAATTTTAACACACAGAGCCTTGGGGGACACAGTCAAACCATATCCAAACCCCGGCAGAGCTAGTCATTCAAAAGCACGGGAGCAGAAGCAGAGAGGACCTTCGAGAACTGTCAAAGGTGGCATAGTCTTAAGCCAAAAGCGAACACGCAAACAACTCCAAATGGCTACATGCTGTGGTCCGCATGTCTGAAGGGTGGAGAGGGGAGCAGTCTGGCTCCCAGGACAAGGGCAGGCGGGTGCTGGGGTGAAGAGCCGAGTTCAGTTTCCAAGCTCCTGGCGGAGGGCCCAGAGGCAGGGCAGGGGCCCTCCTGCCCTCTCCACTGCTATTGTTGCTCAGGACTGGCTGTCTTGGTGGTCACCAGCTCAGTGGAGCCCAGCTCTGTGGCTGGCACAGGGACACTGTGGCCAGGTGGGGTGTTGCCTGGGTCTTCTCTGGGTGGAGGCCAGACAGGAGCTGAGGCATCCAGGGTTCCCGAGGAGGGGTCCACAACATTGTCCAGGGGCTCTGAGGTGGGCAGAAGCATGGGGATATGGGGGGTCAGGGTTGGGCCACAGTGTTCCCCACTCCCTGTTCTGGAAGCTTCTCCAGAGAGCTAGCCCTCAGTAGATGAAGCTCCACTGTGGCCTGGAGGGGTGGCACATGACAGGCCCTCAGCCAGGAAGTGCTGAGTCCAGAGGCCTGGCCAGCTGTGGGGTGCAGACTGAGGGCCACCAGGGGAAACCCAGACTGGCCAGCCTGCGGGGCCTCCTGTGGGCCAGGCCCCTGGCTCCCAGGAACCGGGCAACTCCTCCCCTGCCACAGAGTCTGTCCCCTGGGGTCTGCGGGCAGGGCCATGTCCCCTGCTTGGATCAGGGCTGGGGCCGCTGTCCCTGCTCAGGAGCAAACTCTGCGACACCCGTCAGAGTCCTGCCTCCCGGTCCAGACCTCCCCTGCTCTCCAAGGACCATGACGGTTGCGCAGCCCCATCCCAGCCCGTGTGACAGGCTCCACAGGCCGGTACCTCCCCTTCTCCCAGACACGGGACTCACCGTCCTGGCCTCCGTCTGGGGCCTCGAGGGAGGCCGTCCTGCGCCGCCGCTGCCACCTCCAGCTCACCAGGGCCACCAGGGCCAGGGCCAGGGCCAGCGCCAGGCCCAGCAGCGCAGGGGCGCCGAAGAGCAGCCCAGGCAGGGGCAGCACGGCCTCGGGCCCGGCCGCGGCGCCCACCGACTCCTGCGGCTGCAGCGCCGTCCCGGGCGCCTGGCTGCTCACGCCGGCGGCTGGCGCGGGCGGAGGGGACGGCGAGAGCGGGCGGGGGACCGAGGGGAGGGACCGCGGGCCGGAGGGAGGCGAGGCTGAGGGCGCGGGGAGGGAGAGAGAGGGGCGGTGAGCCACGCGGTGCGCGCCGGACCTCCCCGTCCCCGTCCCCGTCCCCGTCCCCGTCCCGGTCTCCGCGTGCCCGGGGGGCCCCTTACCCCGTCCCGGCTCGGGCGTGCGAAGGAGCCTGCAGGCGACGCAGTGGCGGATCAGCGGGTCGAAGCAGTGGGCCCGGACGCAGGACGTGGACGCCGGCCCGTCCCTGCCCCGCGGGCCCGCCATGGCGCCCGGCGCCCCGCAGCAGGTGCAGGGTGCAGGGTGGAGGCCGAGGCCTCGCGCCCTCCCCGCGGGGACCAGGCCCCGCCCCGCCCGGCCTTCCCGCTCCCCGCGGTTCCGCCCTCGGTCACCCGAGCGGCACCCCGGACGCCGGGCCGGGGTCGAAGGGAGCGCGCCCCGGGCAGCCGAGGCCTGGCCCGCCCCAGGACTGCCCTGCCCCGCGGCCGCCCTGCCCGGCCGCAGACGCCCCCGCCCGCCGCCGCCCTCGGGCCTCCCACCGTCGAGCACTCGGCGGGGACGCCGGGAACCCGCGGGGGACGCAGAGCAGCCGAGCGTCCACACTGCGACGCCGGCTCTCTCCCCTCGGTCCCCTGCCCTCCCCGCCCACCTCGCCCGCAGTGCAGGGCCAGGCCCAGGCGTCATAGCACGGGTCGCCGTGGAGGGAGCAGGAAGGCGTCGGCAGACGGGCGAGGTTTAGTGCGGAGACCACGTGGGGAAGGCCAGGCGGCTTGGACTCGGGCTGGAGGACACGCGGGAGCCCCGGCCCCGCGGACTCCTTCCCCAGGCTGGCTGCTCACCTGTCCTGCCTCCACTGCTGTCCTCCCACTGGTCGTCCCCCACCTGCCTCTCACCCAAGTCCCTCTCAGACTGAGTGTCAGCCACCCAAACAAGCTCCCTCCGCCTTCCGGGATCCATGCTGCCCACTTTCCTGGGCAGGAGCTGGAGGGGTCGCAGCTCACCCCAGCACCGGCTCAGGTGGGCCGTTCAGACCCCAAGCACTCGGGGCTGGGGTGGCGGGGCACCGAGCACAGGGGAGGAGTGTCTGTCGGGGCGGAGGGAGCTTGAGAGGGGGAAACGTGCTTGACAGACGGGGACAATGGCACTGGAAAGGCTTGGAGAGGCGAAGGCGGCATGGGCTCTGGGGACAGTCATGGCCACTGCTGTGGGGCATGCTGGGAGGAAGCAGAGAGGGCCTGGGCTGCGGGTGGATGGGGCCGACCCCCGGCACCGGGCGAGCAGTGGGGAGCGGCAGGGTGCAATAGGGGTCTCAGCTGTGCCGTTTAGAAGGCTGGACCCCAGGTTCCTAGCTCAGCAGAACCCCCAGCCATTGGCCTTGAGGGGCTCTGGCCCACTGCCTCTCTGTCCCCTGCCCACGGGCCAGCAACTCCGTGGCAGGAAGGTGTAGGCGGCAGGGCAGCTGCGAAGAAGTGGGGCTGGGAGGCGGGTGTGGGTGTGAGTGGGTGGATGGGGGGGGCAGACCTGGAGTGGAGCCAGGGCAGGCCCAGCCCTCCCCCTGGGACAGAGGGAGGGGGCAAGGTCTCCCTCACCGGTCACTGTTGGTGCCACCATAGTTACCTGTCATCATTAGGGTCACAGAGCGCTGTCTACACACCAGACGTCTCACCTGGCCTTTGAGCCAGACAGGTGGGCAGGGCTGTCTGAGACTCCTGGAACCAGGGGCAGGGAGTCTCTGGGCGAGGGTGGCCCGGTGGGGCCAGGGCTGGATAATTCACCTGAGCTGTGCCAAGATGCCGGCCTGCATGGGGCTTCCAGGTCACCGCAGTGGTGACTCGCTGGCTGCTCTGCCTCCTCCAGCAAACGGGAGCCACCCTCCCAGGGGAGAGCAGGAAGCCTTGTATCTCACTGTCACAATCACAAGGTCCCTTACCTTGGCTGGAGAGGGAGGCCAGCCGACTGGAGGGACAAAGCAGAATTACTCACTTGACACAAATATTTCCCGGGTGCTTCCCACGTGCCCACACTGAGCCAGGGGTGGGGACGAGGCAAGGAGCAGCAGAAGGCCTGAGGGACCCGCCTCTGCGGTGTGCGCAGGGCCTGACCTTGGCCAAACCTTTTCACTCTACCTTCCCAAATGGGTTGGGGGTGGAGGTTGCGGCAGGCCCCAGTCTCTGCTTGGATGACTTAGTGGTTAAGAAGAAAGTTTCACCAACGTGGGAAATGTTAGGTTACACCTCAATGTATTTTATTTTCATAGCTCCTAAGTCAAGCTTACCAAATTCCTTTCCTTTTTTCTTTGCAGTAGTGGGGGTGGGACCCAGGGGCACTAATCCCCAGTTCTTTTTATTTTATTATTTATTTAGCAGTATAAGGGATTGAACCCAGGAGTCCTTAACCACTGAGCCACATCCCCAGCCTTTTATTTTTTATTTTGACACAGGGTCTCACTAAGTTGTTTAGGGCCTCCATGTAGGTGGCCTCAAACTTGCAAACCTTCTGCTTCAGCCTCCTAAGTAGCTGGGATTACAGGCATGGACCAGAGTGCTCAGGTCTTTTGAAGTACTGAAGATTGAACCTGGGGTGCTTAACCACTGAGCTACCTCCCCAGCCATTTTTGTTGTTGTTGTTTTCTGAGAGGGCTTCTCTAAATTTCTGAGGCTGGCCTTGGACTTGCAATCCCACCTTCCCTCCTGAGTAGCTGGGATTACAGGTGTGCACCCACCTCTGTTACTTTTTGATTATGAGAGATGATGGGAAGAGTTCAAGTTTCTGAAGTCAGTGTCATTCTTACAAACTTCCATTGTTCGTTTTGTTTTTTTTGGGGGGGTGGAACCAGGGATTGAACTCAGGGACACTCGGTCACTAAGCCACATCCCCAGCCCTATTTTGCATTTTATTTAGAGACAGGGTCTCACTGAGTTGCTTAGCACCTTGCCCTTACTGAGGCTGGCTTTGAACTGCCGATCCTCCTGCTTCAGCCTCCCAAGCCACTGGGATTACAGGCGTGCGCCCGGCTTCCATTATTCTTTTAACAGCTTTTTTTTTTTTTTTTTTTCCCCCTCAGACGGGGTCTTCTGTGTGGCCTCCATAGGCCTTGGACATATGAGTTGGAATGACCCTCTGACTTCAGCCTCCCAAGGAGCTGACGCAGCAGGTCTGTCCCACTGTGCCCCTGTTGTTTACTACAATGCGGGCCTGTTGCCCCCCTGGTGTTTGAACCCAGGGCACGTTGTCACTGAGCTACACCCGTGACCCTTTTTGTTATTTTCTATTTTGAGACAGGATAGACCATGTTGCCCACACTGGCCTTGAGCTGACTCAAATGATCTTCCTTTGGCCTCCTGGGTCGCTGGGACTACAGGCAAGTGCCAGCATGCCCAGCCCCTTCTCCCTGCCATTTTTAAAATAGTTTTCCTTAAACAATTGTCATCATCATGACCTCGATATCTTTTTTTGGGGGGGTACTGGGGATTGAATCCAGGGCACTATACCACTGAGCTGCATCCTCAACCCTTTTTATTTATTTAAGATAGGGCCTCCCTAAACTGCCTAGGCTGGCTTCCAATTCATGCTTCTGCCTCAGCCTCCCAAGTAGCTGGAATTACAGGTGTGAGCCACTGTGCCCAGCCTCAACATATTCTTGAGTAGAAAATCTGGGACTTTAGCCAGGCGTGGTGGCACATGCTTGTAATCCCAGCAGAGGCTAAGGCAGGAGGATTGCAAGTTCAAAGCCAACCTCAGCGACTTAGTGAGACCCTAAGCAATTTAGTGAGACCCTGTCTCAAAATTAAACAATTAAAAATTGGCTGAGGATGTGGCTCAGTGGTTAAGTGCCCCTGGGTTCCATCTCCAATTAAAAAAAAAAAAAAGAATGAAAAGGAAAAATAAGGGACTTTGTTGCTGAAACCCCTTCAACTTGAACTGAACCTGACTTAACATTCTTGACTTTTCATTCATTGAATACTCTTTTTGAAAAGATGATTAATTTGGGTTCTGTCAGGGAGAAGAATGTCACCTTTCGTTTTTGCTCCTAAAATTCCCCCCAAACACCCTGAGATGAGGAAACAGAGACCTCAAGGGAAAGGGTCTTCCCAGGATGACCAGCAGGTATGAGAGGCCTGGATGGGTCTGTGCCCCCTGGCTGTGAAGCGTGGCCTGTGCCCTTCATGCTTTGGGAACGAGGTGGGGAAGTGAGGCCACTCTGTGCCTGGGGGACAGGCTCAGAGGTACAGGGGGCAGTCCCTGGGGGCAGAGAGGCCCAGCCCCAGAGCTGGATGTGAAAGTGCTCTGAGGCCCGGAATCCACGCTGAACTCCAAAATCTGTGGTCATTATGCCAGTGATACCTTCACAGGTCTCTGGGTAGGAAGGGGCGTTTCCCTGCAGTGGGGGGGACCCCACACTGGACCTGTTGGGCCTTTACATCCCATGTGTACACCACGTGCACTGCTAAAGGACTCCGTGTTTCACCGGCCGCAGGGTGCGCCTGCCCTGGGGCCCCCCATGGCCCTGGGCTGGGCAGGTCCTGGGGCTGTGTCCACTCTTGGCCCCACCTCATTTTTGATGTGCCTGGATCCCCATCCTGGAGATTCACTTTGGCCTCCTCATGAACGAACCTCTAACAAAAAGGGATGCTGCTGGAAAGTCCCCACAGCAGGGACAGCGGTGTCGGGTCCTGACACCGGGGCAGGAGTGGTGGGAATCGGCTCCCCTGGCAAGGCTGAGCAGCAGGACCAGACCCTGCATGGCAGCCAGGGAGGCCCGGCCTCTGTCCCCTCTGAACCAGAGCCAGTGAGGGCCGGCCACACCCCCAGTGGAGCAGCGTGGGGCCCTGCCCGGGTCCTCCCAGCCCAGCTCCGTCCCACTCCCCAGCATGCACACGCTGGCACTCCAGGGTCCCTGGCCGGGCAGCCCCAGCCATTTGCTCAGCATGGGTTGGGGACATGGGGCCCTCCACGTGAGGTCAGCCAGGAGACCACAGCCCCTCAGCTTCCCAGCCACAGGGAGGGGAGTCCTCACCTCTGGGGCCAGCCCACACATGAGAGGCCAGGTGGGAGGGGAGGAGCAGGAACCTCCCAGGGGCTCTGCTCCAGGCTTCTCTCAGAGCACCACACAGCAGGGACCAGGAGCTGCTGGGCTCTGGGCCTCCTGCGGGCTTCTGATCCTGTGTGAACACACAGGCCAACACCGTGTGCAGACACCTCATAGTCCACCAAATGCTAACTGAGCACCTACTATGTACCAGGCAACTATTCCCTGGGGCAGTGGCAGGAATCACAGAGTCAAGCACAAGCAGGGAACTGATATAGATGAGGGATGAGAAGCAACAGGGAGAAGCCCGATGTGGACATGGTGGCACACGCCTGTAATCCCAGTGACTCAGGAGGCTGAAGCAGGATGATTGCAAGTTGAAGGCCAGCCTCAACAACTTAGTGAGGCCCAAAGCAACTTATCCAGACCCTGTTTCAAAAAAAAAAAAAAAAAAAAAGGGGTGGGGATGAGGCTCAGTGGTAAAGCAACCCTGGCTTCAATCTCTAGTATCCCCACCACCAAAAAAGAAAAAAAAAAATCATTGGGGGAGGAAAATTCAGAATGGGAGGGTGCCAGGGGATTCGGGTGCAATTTTCAACAGGGGGAGCTGCAGAAGACCTGGTGAGAGGGCAACCTTGATGGAGGTGAGTGACCCTGGGGCTGTCCTGGGAGCAACAGCACCTTACAGTGACCAGGAGCACACGCAGCCTGGCCACCTGGTCCAAGCCCGCTCGGCACTCTGTGGGGAGGCATGGCTATTCCGCCTTGCCAGCCGAAGAGCAAAGGCACAGGCCAGGCTCTGACACGCACCGCGGGGCTGTCCATCCGTAGAGCCCGCAGGGAGTAGAGGGCGGGGTCAGGTCCAGCCATGAGGAGCCCGAGTTCCCTCCAGGGAGGCTGGTCTCAGAGCAGGGTCAGGTGCAGGACCCTCCCCACTGGTCTCGCAAGGTGGTCACCCAGACCAGCACCCACTGAACACTGGCCCCTCCTGGGGCCTCCCTTTGGCATTCTTTCCCCTGATGTGAGGGTGGCCTCAAGGAAGGCTGCTTCTGCCCAGGTCAGGGGGACAGGGAACACCCATCCAAACCTTCCAGAGCTTGTCCTCAGCGGCCACCATGGAACTGTCTCAGGCAGGGCCTGGCTCCCCACGGAGTCCCTCTCAGTGCAAGTGTCTTGAGAACTCCTCTCAGTGGCTATTATCCTTTGGCCCTGGGAGACTGTGGGAAGGGGGACAAAGCCAGCTAGTGGCTCTGGACAGGGCCCTGTGTTGGGGAGCCTGCTGGCAGGCCGGGCCCAACAGCCTTCAGTGGTGTGCCGGGAGGCAGCCGGCTGTGGCAGGGCTGCCTTAGGAACCGGCAAGGCTCACCTTGGCCATGTACCTGGGGCAGAACAAGCCAGCCCTCCAGGGAGGGGGGACAAAGGACAAGCACAGGGGGCCTCTTGATTTCTCAGCCTCATGAGGTCCTCAAGAGCAGAGTGGGCAGTGAGAAGTCAGTGCCCCAGGTCACCCTGCAAGCTGGTCACAGGGCCTGGTGGTGGGACTCATAGGCCCAGCCCTGTCCCACTGTACCTCCTTCCTCTGTGGCCAGCCTCTGCCCACTGGGCGTGAAGGACTCAGTGCCACACTGCAGAGCCTGCTCCTTGCCTGGAAGGCCTTGTGTCCTTGGCAGGGGTGGGAGATACCACCAGATCCGGGCCAGAAGGTTTTACTGTTTTGGGTATGAAAAGTTGACTACAGAGGTGCTTTACCACGAGCCGCATCCCCAGCCCTTTTGATTTTTTATTTTGAGACAGGGTCTCGCTGTTACTTAGGACCTCACTCAGTTGCTGAGGCTGGCTTTGAACTTGTGATCCTCGGGCCTCAGCCTCCAGAGTGGCTGGGATTACAGGCATGTGAAACTGCCCAGCTGGGGCCAGAACTCTCGGGTCTGGGCCACCTCTTGCAGAGAAGCTTAGCTCCCTAGGGTGGGCCCACAACCAGGTGGCCTCAGGGGAACAAGTGAACCTGTGACTTTAAACAAGCCCTGCCCTCTGCGTCTGGGACACCTCATCCTGACAGCAGGAGCTCCGGCCGGCCTTCCGGCCCGGGGGAGCAGGCAACTTCCAGGCCCACCTGAAGGGACACTGCGGGCTCTTCAGGCTGCCCACTCAGACCTGTGGCCCACAGCCCCTGTCCACCCTCAAAAACCGCCTCCCATCAGCCTGACCTCATCCTACCGACGAGTGACTTCCAGGGGCTCTGCCAGCCAGTGGCCCGACCCCACTGCTTTCCTCTGTCACATTTCTCCTAGACACTGCCACAGCCCTGGGACAGTGAAGCACCACTCCCTGTCCGCCCATCCTCAGCCTTCTGGGGACAGCAGGCCTGTGAACACCTTGCCGCCATTTAAATGTGTCACTTGGTGCCACTGTGAGGCAGGGGCAGGCCAGTCCCCACCCTGAGCTGCCTCAGTTCCAGGCCCTGCCAAGCTCCGCAGGCAGCTGGCAGCAGCACCAGCTCGACTTCTCCCGCACTTGGAAGGCACCCAGCCCTCACTGGAGGGTGCAATGCCACCGCTCCTGATAAATGGTACCAGGTGGCAAGGAAAACGTGGCACAGGGATCTGAGGGAGAGAGGTGAGCTGGCGCGGGAAGGGAAGGGGGCGGAAGGCTCCCCGTCTTTAGCAAAGGTGACATCCCAGAGGCCGCAGCATCCTCGCTGCCTTCCTCCCCTGGAGAGGCCCCATCAGCCCCGACAGATTGCCCCCAGCCCCCAGCCAAGCCACCCTTTATGGCCCAGGGTCCAATGCCTGGTGGCCTCTGAGAAGGCTGACCTTCCGGGTCTCTGCCTTCAGGGACAACACAAGCTTTGCCTTGTGCCTCTTCCTCAGACCTGGACCCACCACCCCTCCAGCAGAGGTGCTGGCCTCCCTGGCCACAGGCCCCAGTGGGCCACCCCCTGTGGCGTGGGCCCTGCTCTTCCTGGCCTGCTCCCCTGGGGGCTCACGGTGTCCTAGCCATCCACCCGAGGTGAGGGAGTGCCCGGCAGCCTGCTCTCTCAGCAAAGGCGGGTCTTCCCCTGCTTCCTGCCCAGGCCTAGCCTGCAGATGCCAGGCCTTCGCCCAAAGACCAGCCACACATCAGCCAAGGACCAATGAAGCCGGGCTGGGTATGCCAATGCCTGGCCGTGGCTGTGGCCACACCTCCAGTCACAAGTCTCAGTGTCACCACTGTGAAATGGAGAACATGGGCACCTCTCGGGTCTGCTGGGAGGCGACAGGGGCGGCGCTGTGTGAGGGGGGCTCTGTGAAGCATGAAGGGCCCACACATGTCGGGTGACAAGGGGGGCCTCAACCGGAATCCACACAGCTGAGGTCTGCGCGGGGCCCTGGGGGCTGCATCTGCATCGAAGTCAGCCAGGTGTGTAAACCTCACCGAGCACTAGGGGTGGGGCCCTGGTCTAGGTTCAGGAAGGTTCCTGCAGACGGAGGCAGGCGGGGCCTCATCCTCATGACACTCATGAGTTGGCCCCTTCTTCACTGAAGAACACAGGCCCAGCTGTGTTGGTGACATCAAGGCAGAAGCTGATGTCTGCCTGGGACATCAAGCAGGGACCCGCCTGAGGCCAGGCCTGGTGAGGGTGGAGGGCTCGGAACCAGGTGGCCCTCAGCTCCGGGGTGCCAGCCCCACTTCCTGCAGCAGCAGCAGAGTCCCGACCCGGCTGGCCCGGCTGGCGGGATTTCTGGTCTAATCTTAGCACTTTACAAATCTCCAATTAGACTCGAGGGAGAAGGAGAGCAATCGCCTCTGCATGATCTCCCGCTGCAGGTCCCAAGACCTGCGGGCTGCCACTCGTTCCTCAGACCTCTGACCTCAGTGGCAAGTTCCCATTTTGCACCAGTTTTTAAACTTAGTTGTGTGATTTCAGAGAACAGTGACTGATCACTGAGCCCTTGCCTGGGCTGAGCAGCCTTAACACCGGTATCATGGGATCTCTGGAGCCAACAAGTATGGGTGTGATCCAGTCCCAGGCACTTCCCGTCACTCCATTCAATCCTCACAGTGAGTTACATACAAACACCTCCATTTACAGCTGGGGAAACTGAGGCTCCCAGAAGCAACAACCAAGTTCCCTAGGAGCAGCAGGAGATCCCCTCCCACATGCTGTCTTCATTGTTCTGAATCAGTTTCCTCATCTGCAAAGTCAAAGTGGTGGATGAGATGAGACCAGTGAGCTCCAAACTTTTTTCAGTCAAGGGCCCTTTGTCCCAAGGAAATCTTAGGTGGAGATGCATGTCACCAGTGAGCTTGGGCGTAACGGGGGCTGGAGGCCCAGCAGCTGGGCTGCTGGCCCATCCTGCCCAGGCACCGGGAGCCTGACCCAGCATGGGTCTTCACCAACAGTGACTGGCTAATGGAGCCCACAGGGGGAGGGACAGCCAGGGGCCAGTGGCCCTCACAGCTCCTCTGGTGGAGGGGTCTCAGAGCTCCTCAGCAGAGACAGCAGATCCAGGGCTGAGACACCAGGAACGTGGCCAGCACAGATGAGCAGCACTCGCACCAGACGTTGCGCCATGGTGGCTCGGAAGCCGTCCACCTGCAGGGAGGAGCAGAACGTGGTAGTGAGAGACCCGGCAGCAGTGCAGGCAGAGCTGGGGAACGGAACCTGGGGCAGCTCAGGGCATCATGCTCCATCATGGCCGCACCCTCATCATGCTTCCCTCTGATCAGCTCGCCCACCCAGCAGAGACGTAAGCCCTGCTCAAGAGGGAGAGAAACTGGAGGAGCAAGGAGGGCCAAGTCAGGCTCGCCGTCCAGGGTCACACAGGCAGTCTCTGTGGAGCTGGGATCAGAATCAGTTCCAGGCCCCCAAAGCTGGCTCACTGGCATCTGAGGAAGACACTCAGGGATGTGAGGGAGGCCCTCACCCCGAATACGGAGGTGCCACCCACAAGGAATCCCCTTGTTGGCGCTTTGAGCGGCTGGCGGGCCTGGGGCAGCTGGGGGTTCCAGCGGAGTGCTGGTGAGTGGGAGATGCTCTGCTGATGCCTGCTGGGGGACGATCCATGGGCTCCCCGTCTTCCCTGGCCAACAGATGGCCTCCAAGTGCCCCTCCAGCCAGCAGCACGGGGGTCACGCAGACGGGGCCTCTCTACTCCCCCGATTCAAATCCCTCACTTGTCACCCACGACCCTGGCTCAAAATCCAGTGGTATCTTCTCCGTCCTCCTTGCACTGGTGCTACCCGAGGTGCTGCGGCCCCTCAGCCTTGCTCCTGGCACAGTGCCCACCTGCGCTCGCCCACCCACCACACATGCACTTCCCTCCTCTACCCTGGACACCAAAGCTGGGCTTGGTTCTTGGCTTCCTTCTCTCACACTCAATCTGAGTGACTTTGCCCCATTCTGTGGCTTTAAAACCACCTGATTTCTGATGACATACAAGTTACACCTCTGGACCTTTTAAGTGTCACACGTGTGTGCAGCTGTCTGGCTTCTCCCTTTGGACTGCTCATGTCGAGGACAGTGGTCCTGGGGGCCACCAGCCCTGCTCCCACAGCCTTGCCCGTCGCAGCCAAAGGCAGCGCTGTCCTCCCAGTGGCTGGGCCACAGACTCCATAGCTGCCCTCCGTGTACCTCTCCCTCACACCTGGTCAGGAGCACATTCTTGTCAACTCCACTCTGCAAACAGCCAGTCATGTCCACTTTCCCCCTGGCTACCAAGTCCAGGCTGCTCGTGTGTGTGTGTGTGGGGGGGGGCGGTGGGCAGTACCAGGGATTGAACCCAGAGATGCTCTACCATTGAGCCACATTCCCAGACCTTTTTATTTATTTATTTATTTTTTAATTTTTTTTTTTTTTTTTGAACCAGGGATTGAACTCAGAGACACTTGGCCACTAAGTCACATCCCCAGCCCTATTTTGTGTTTTATTTAGAGTCAGGGTCTCACTGAGTTGCTTAGGGCCTCGCTAAGTTGCTGAGGCTGGCTTTGAACTCGTGATCCTCCTGACTCAGCCTCCCAAGTTGCTTGGATTACAGGCATGTGCCACCACGCCCGGCTCCTTTTTATTTTTTATTTTGAGACAGGTCTCATTAAGTTGCCCAGGTGGGCCTTGAACTTGTGATTCACCTGCTTCAGCCTCCCCGAGGGATTTCTGGGATTATGGTTGTGCACCTCTCCTGGCCAGGCCACTCTTAACTCTTCCAGAAAGAGCCTCTAAACCCAACTCCCCATTTCTGTTCTCCTCTCCCTCAGTCTAATCTCCTTCCAGCAGCCAGAGGGACCCATCTAAAACACAAGTCAGGCTGCGTTCCTCCTGGACCCCAACAGCTCGGGTTTCACTCACAGTACAAGCCATAGTCTTTACGGGGACCACAAGGCCTCACTGACAGGTCCCTTCAGTATTCTGACTTATCTCCACTGCTCTGGCCTTAGCTTCTCAGCTGCAGCACCTGGCCCTTCATGTTGGACGGTGAACACGCCAGGCAAGCCCAACGCAGGCCGTAAAGCCAGATGCTGCTCTCCTGCTTGAGTGAGCGCCACAGCTTGGCCTCTCACTTTCTTTAAGCCTCTATCTGAAAGTCACATTTGCAGAGAGGCCTCCCTACCTGCTCTATCTAAATCTTGCCCCTTTACCTCTATCAGACCCTCATTTTCTAAAAATAATACATTCTTTTGGGGGGGGGGGCAGTACTAGAGATTGAGCACAGAGTTGTACACTTAGCCACATCCCCAGCTCTTTTTATTTTTTATTCTGAGACAGGTTCTCACTAAGGTGCTAAGGCTGACCTTGAACTTGCGAGCCTCCTGCCAAGGCCTCCTGAGTCACTAAGATCACGCCCACCACACCCGGCCCTCCATTCTGCTTCTTCACCATCTCTGCTTTCTTGACTAGCACAGTCAGGATTTTTTGAGCCAGGGTCTCGCTATGTTGCCCAGCTGGTTTCAAAAACCTGGCTAAAGTCACCCTCTTGCCTCAGGCTCTTGAGTAGCAGGGACTACAGGTGCACAGCACTGTCTGGTCCTGGGATTTTCACTGTTTTGCTCTGTAACAGTGCCTAGAGCAGCTCCTGGCACACGGCACCCAGGTGAGAAGTATTTGTAGAATAAATCGTCCTGCTCTACGTTCTGTGGCCTTTGCCCCGAAATCCATTGGTAGCTTGGGCTCCACAGCTGCCTTCTCCCACCCACACCTCGCATTGAGACCAGGACCCAAAACAAGTCTGACCATGGTCACGACTTTGCCCATGACATATAGGAAAAAATGACTTATTCTACACCAGGCTTCAAATGCTCATTGAGATTCTAAGAGGGCAGGACCGTCTGCCTCAGCACCAGCACAGGCCCTACCAGCAGACCTGGGCATTTGTTCTGAGTGCTTCCTCCTCTCTGAGGGGCTAGGAACCCTGCCGTGCCTCAAATCATGGCAAGGCTCAGGCTTGATCACGCAGAGGGTGCGCTCTGAAAAGGGCAACGGAGGCCCGTGAGGTGCAGGCCAAACTCGGGGCTTCACTTGATGGATGCAGTCGGCGGGCCTCTCTGCAGCCCCTTTGCCCACTGGAAACAGGCAGGGCCCCTGCTTCCTACCCCGTCAGCCATGGCTGGTTTCAGGCTAGAAGAGAACCTGGGACCTGGCGTGCGTAGCCTGCCACCTCATGGCCACCCGCAGAACTGCACCTGCCTCGGGCTGGCAGGCACCAGGGCATCCGCGTGTGCGTGAACTGGGGGGCAAAGATGCCTCCTCAAAGAGAGGTAAGAAAACGGGGGCTCCCCAGGGGGCGGGGACTGGTTCAAGGTCACAACAGCAGGCTACGATGGGAGAGCTGTGCACTAAAAGTCTGGACCAAGCTGCCAGCTCCGTGACTGAGCAGGGGGCTTTTCTCAGAGCTTTGCTGGAAGGAAGGTTGGAGGGGGAGGCGCTGCAGACGTGCAGGGGCCTCATGGTCCCATCTGTGGGGTCAGAGCATGATCGAGTCAGGGGTCCTGAAATCGTCAAACATGGAAAACAACCTTGTGATAGAGTGGAACGTGCCCTGGTCGCTGCCCTGGTCTAGGGTGAAGCGGGGGCAGGTCTAACAGCTAGGTCGGCCTGGTCCTCAGGAAACATGTAAATGTCGCCTGTCCACTGGGGAAGGGTCACACGCTTCACTATTCTTGCTCACAATCTTCCCTGTAGCCACCATGCTCCATTTCACTTAGAAGTTAGGAGAGGAAGAAAAGAAGCATTTTGTTTTTCTTATTCAAGTTCCCAGATCACCTGAATTCTCCCCCAAAGCAGAGGGGTTCATAGACCCCTGGGCCAGATGGTGGGGAACATTCTTAAGCCCTTGGTTCTTTTTGCATCACATACTTTATCTTTGAGAAAAGGTGTCAGACCCAGATCAGAGCAAAAACATGAATCTTCAGATGAACCTCAAAACCCAGGAACAGAGCCCTGAAGCAACGGAACAGGCATGGTGGAAGGGGGGCAGCGCAGCCCCACTGGCCCTTCTCCATCCCCCGCAGAGGGGGCACTCAACTCCTGCTGAGGCTCTTGCAAAAAGCCAACAGGACTCATCCGTGTGAGAGGCCGGAGAGCAAAACATGTCAGTCAGCGGAAATGTGGCCTGCTCCCACACTCCAGCTCACCTTGGGAGACACCCACGGGAGCCAGCCAGGGCAGAATGACACTGTGTGTGTCCTTCCCGCCACACGCTCACCCGCTCGCAAACACCCCTGTGGCCTGCAGTGCCCTGCCCTGCCTGGGACTGGACCAGGTCTGCAGTGAGGGAGGTAAGGGTGACACTGGGCATTCTGACTGTCGAGGAGACACAGGATGCGCTGGTGCCATAAGCAGAAGAGAGACATTAAGAAGGACCCCCAAATACACAAACGAGATTTATAGGCACAGAGGAACTAAGAGAAGAAGAAGCCTGGTCACAAGTGACCCAGACTGGCATTGAACCCATTTCACACCTGTGTACCTAGAGGCTTTGGATAAGCCACGTGAGGTCACAGCCAGTGAGCAGAAAAGCCAGAACTTAAACCAGGATCTCATGTCCCCCTGCTACTCAGTGACCCCGTGAACGTTCCTGACGTTCCCACAGTGTATTGATTGCCCCTTCCCCGCTCCCGGGGGTAACATCAGCCACATGACAAGCGTCCTCACCTCCAGGTCACAGAAGAGCAGGGGGCTTCGGTAGGTGCGGGCCAGCGTCAGCGCGGTGTTGCGGTGGATGCTGCAGTGGTGCTCCTGCCCAGCTGCCAAGAAGCCAAGAGGGCTACAGGCGGTGCCCAGCAAGACCCGGGCACGGTGGCTACCAGCCCCCTCGGGTGCCAGTTTCTTAACTGGTCCATGGGTGACAATCCTGTTCCACCATAAATTAGCTCAAAGGGGTGGGAGAGCGTTCTATTAACACACGTTTCCTGCTTATAAAAGGAGGTGGCCAGAGCTCCTGCCCACCCGGTGGCGGCAGTGAACGGAGAGCCAGCTCCCCAGCATTGTTCACTCCTAGAGCTCATCGAGAATGACCTGTGCCAAGCACACCCCCACGCTTCAGCTAGAGGCAGACAGGTCACATGTGGCCCTGGTGCTGGAGGGGACACCAGGACTCAGTTCTGAGGTATCTGTAGGGACTAGAAAGACAAAGAAGAGGAACAAAGGACTTGGGAGAACTCGGCAGTAGCCATGGAGAGGCTGGTCCGGCAGGACTGTCTCCCACGTGACTCTCTGTGCCACCACTGCAGAGCTAGGGGGCTTTGGACCAGTCACTTAACTTTGTGACCAGTTTCCTCAGTTATAAAACAGAGAAAACACCAACCTCAAAGACTCATGACAAAAAATCAAGCAACTCCAACAGTCTCGGGCACGGGGAGAGCTCGGTAAGGTCAGCTATGACCATTTGCACTGTTAATATTACAAAGTCTCAGAAACTGCAGGACGTTTTCAGAGAACTAGAGCCAACCCAAAGAATGAGAATGATAGGAGGTGACACTCAACAAGAAGGCAAAGGCCAGACTGCAAAACACTCCGTGTCTTTAGGGACGTCTGGCTTCACTCTGAAAGCTGCAGAAGCCAGCAGGCAACTGCGGGCCCCAGCAGAGCTATGTGCACAGATTCACTGCTAGAAAGCCTGACATCAGGCAGGGCCTCAAGTCCAGGTTCCCCAGGGCCTGCAGTGACTAACAGTCATCAGCCAGGCGGCCCCGGCAAGGACGCTGGGGCTGCCCGCGCTCTCTCGGGGCGGTGCGCAGGTGAGGGGAGTACTCACCGCCTGTGCTGAGGAAGCACACCCTCCCCAGGAAGAAGCTGGCGTCCACGTGGTGCAGGGATTCCTCCACCTGCTGGAGACTGGGGTGGCCAGGCCGGCGAGAGAACAAATCAGAGGGACAACTTCACAACGGAGACAGCTGACACCCTGTTTCTCTGATCCAAGAGGTCAGAGAATACGAGGAGGGGACAGGAAAACAGCCTCGAAGAATATCCTGTCCTTTAATTTTTTACAACTAATTTTCAAAATCTGACTCCCATTTGTGAAATAGTCAATTAGTAAAACTGGACACATACACGGAAGCACAAGCCCCTCTCAGCACTGCCCTTCACTCCCAACTCCCTGGAGAGCACTGCTGCCATCAGTTTGGGGTGTAATTCTTTTGGAATGTTTTTCGGATGCATTATAGTGGTATGAATAAGTGTTTACTCTTTGGGGCCCACACATCATCAAACTTGTTATGACTGCTGTACTGTCATTGGGATCTTGTTTGAGGATGTCCCCAAGACTTCAGGTGGCCATGGGGTTAGAGGCAAGGCTTTGGAAGGTGATTAGGATCAGACACGGTGGGCAGGGTGAGGCCCCGCATGAATCCTGGTGTTCCACAAGAGTGAGGGAGCCCAGGAAGGCACATGTGCTTCCTGTCTCGGGCCAGTGCCTTGGGACTCTGTCATTAAGAAGGCCATCACCAGACGTGGCCCCTCAACCTTGGACCTACAGAATTGAAACAAAACCAACCTCTTTTCCCTTCTTCCCCGCTTTTCTTTTTGCAGTAGTGGGACTCCACCACTGAGCTATATCCCCAGCCCTTTATTTTAAGACAGGAGCTTGCTAAATTGCCTAGTTTGGCCTTGAATTTGCGATTCTCCTGCCTCAGCCTCCCGAGCAGCTGGCATCCTAGGTGTGCACCACTGGGCCTGGCATCTGCCTTGGGAATGTGTGACAGTGGTGCAAAACTGACTAACGCAGATGCACGGCCTGCTGCAGTCTTCAGAATGAGCACACAGCACGCCAGGTGCAATTCTCCCAGTGATGGGCAGTCAGTGGTTCCCAGTTTCTCGCTATTATGAGACAATCATGCTGGTTCTCGGCTCTTTCTCTTTCCCCCACTGATGACTGTTTCCAACCAGCCAGGCAGTGAGCTCCAGACCTCCTCCAATGCTAGACGTGTCCTGGACGCGTCCGCTGACTCTGCGCTCCTGGGCTTCTGGGTGTCTCCAACGCAGCCTTCTCTCCACCTCTGCCATATCGCTAGATGTCTGAGCTGGTCTCTGCGATGGACCCTGGGCCTTGCCTAAGCTCAGCCAGCCATTCCCGGAGGGGCTCACTCCCACCTTTACCTGACTAACTCTCAGGTGGTGATTTAGATGTTACCTCCACCAAAAAGTCTACCTTGACCTTGCACACCTGAGGCCTGGCTGTCAGAGGTCTCGTTTGGGTTCCACTGCCCAGTGCTTTCCTCCCCACAGTCCACACCCCAGGTACTCCACTGTCCTTCTGAAAGTTGTCTCCCCCAGTGCACGAGGACACTGAGGAAGTGGTCTGCTTTGTTGGTTGCTGTGCCTGCTGCTGGGCATGCAGAGCGGTTTTCAGAGGGTTAAATGAACAGAGGACACCATGGGATTTGTCGGTGTCTCCCAAACTCTGCGCTGCCCACCAGTTTCTCCCTCCGTGCCCTCTAGGCTGACCCCGGGCAACCTCTCACTGCCTCCTGCCTTCCTATCACAAGTAAGGTCACTGTCCCAGCACACTCCCAATCAGGTCAGCCTGAGTCCTGAGGCCCCGTCCTCTGGCTCCTACCTGTATTTGCTATGAAGGTTAATCACAAACACAATCAGGTCGATTCGAGGCCGATTCATGTTGGAGGGTAAAGGGAGGGACTTTGCCAAGTGGCTAAAAAACAAGAAATCAGAGAATTAAAGACAAACATACCTGCTCACAGTGACTGGTCATGCCGGCTGCCCTTCACAGGGGTAGAGGATGTCAAGGGCTCCTCACCTATTCACCTGAGACTCTGCAGGAAAGACTATTTTTTGGTACAGAGGATTGAACCCAGAGGCACTCAACCCTGGCCATTTTTTATTTTGAGGCAGAGTCTCACTGAGTTGCTTAGGGCCTCACTAAGATGCTGAGGCTGGCCTCAGACTGGCGATCCTCCTGCCTCAGCCCCCCAAGCTGCTAGATTACATGGGTGCGCCCCCACACCCAGCCAGGCAAGACTTCTTGAAGGAGCACAGAGGTAAAACATCACTCCTACCCACATCACTCCTGTCTAATTCCCCATGCTAGAAAAGGGATCTGTTTAGTGACCACTGTGGTGAGATCTGGTGAGCTGCTCGGCACATGGTGCAAGGCTGGGCAGGCCACTGTGTGCTGAGGGAGGCCCGGCTCCGAAGAGGGGACGTCGGGCTGTGAAGGTTAGGAGGTAAGAATGAACTCCCTTTGAGACAGATACGGGCACAAGTCTGAGTTCTGTCAACTGCCAAGCTATGCGACCCTGAGCAAGTCCTTCTCATCTGGGCTTGGTCTCTGGGTTAGTCCTCTCCTCTCCTCTCCTCTCCCTGTCCTCTCCCTGTCCTCCCCCCCAACATCAATTCTGCCCCCATCTCTATGTGTTTATTAGCTAGATCCAAACAGCATCATTTTTTGGCCCTTTTGGCCCTCCTCTGTTTCCTGTTTCCTCTTTCTGTTGTTTTCTAGTTGGTCTTTGTATGTTTCTTTCTTTTCTTTTTTTTTAGAGTTCAGAGGCTCAAACCCTGGGACACCCTATGACTAAGCTACATCTCCAGCCCTTTTTTATTTTTGAGACAGGGTCTAAGTTGCTCAGGATGGCCTTGAACTTGAGATCCTCCTGCTTCTGACTCCAGAGTTCCTGAGATTACAGATGTGTGCCACAGTGCCCAGGTGAATGGTTCTTTAAAAAATTAATTTTATTATTAAATTTCTCCATTTTCCAGAGCAAAGAGGAATTTTGTTTTTCTTTTTCTGTATTTTTTCCAGTGTGGGTTCTTCATGGATATTTGTATGTCATGTGACCTACCCCTCCCCTTTGTTTGCAATGATTCCCATGACAGTTTTTTCCACCTTATTTTTATTAAATGTAGCAATTTTTTTCCTGTATTTTCCATTTACTCTAATACAAACTAAATAGATTATTATTTATTTTTTCAGAGTCAGCATTCTCTATGTTGCCCAGGTTGGTCTTGAATTCCTGGGCTCAAGCAATTCTCCTGCCTTGCCTCTTAAGTAGCTGGGACCACTGGTGCCTATCACCACACCTGGCTAAATGAATTTTTAAAAATCCTTTTCCAGCAGGCACAGTGATACACACCTGTAATTCCAGTGGCTTGGGAGGCTGAGGCAGGGAGATCAAGAGTTCAAAGCCAGTTTCAGCAACTTAGCGAGGCCCTAAGCAACTTAGTGAGACCCTGTCTCAAAATAAAATATAAAAAAGGGCTGGGAATGTGGCTCAGCAGTTAAGCAGCCCTGGGTTCAACCCGTGGTACCAAATTAAAAAAAAAATCCTTTTCCATTTCTGAGCTATAGGTTTGAGATTGTAGGTTACTGTCTTTAAGTTCTAAAGAGAGAGGCCTGGTGAGGTACATGGAGCAGACAGACCTGAAAACAATCTTTACTCAGAGGGAATAGATGACACACCCTCATCAGAGATTTCTGAAAGTGCTGTTGCAGAGTTTATTCTGCCTAGAAAAGACATTCCCATTCCCACTGAGGAAACACCTTCTGGATTTGAACCGTTCTCCTTCAACACAGACCACTGGGCCTTATCTATCAACCTGAATGACACACATTTCAGTCCCTGATGTAAAACAGCAGCCGTTTCTGCTTCCTTCCAGTTAGAAAAAGGAAATCAAATGCACTTCTTTAGTTACCTTTTCACCAAATTTGGGGGGTACTAAGGAATTTTCATAATTTTGTTGTGGGAGTAGGGTAAGCAGGCAAAACATGCCAGAATTTTTTGCAGTTTGTTCATTTTTGCTATTTTCCAATTCATTTCACCAGGTTTGTCAGAGAAGATAATTTTGTGGTTCAGCTTCATTTCACTATGCTTACTGGGAAACTCTTACCTTCCATTTCACTACCCTCATACATTTCTAGTACTCGCTCCCCTCAAAATTTTTCTTCTTTTTGTGTGTGTGTGGGGGGGTTACAGAGATTGAATTCAGGAGCATTCTACCACTGATCTACATTCTCTACCCTTTATAAAAAATTTTACAATTTGCAACAGGGTTTCCCTAAATTGCACAGATTAGTATTTAATTTTGGAGTACCCTGCTTCAGCCTCCAGAGTGGCTGGGATTACAGGTGTTCACCACCGCGCCCTGGAAATCTTTCTTGAATCTTGAATTAACCCGATTAATTCAGCAATAATTAATTGCGCATCTACTTTGTGCCACTTGCTGCTCAAGGTCCATGGGGCTGGTAGACAAGAAACAGGTGAACCAACAGGCGGACTGGTGATCCTTTCTGTTGATAGATACAAGAGCAAAAACAACAAGTGTTGGGACGGAGTGATGGATGGGGTGCTCAAGTGGTCAAGCGAGATAAGATGTGAGGAGCCAGCTTCGGGTGGACAGGCAGGCTCAGTGAGGGCTGCTGGCGGCTGGGAGGAGGTGGCTGCTAGGCCCAGCCTCCGAGGCTCCCTACCCTCTCCCTCCCTCCTAGCCAGAGTTCCCGCACAGCCTCAGCTACTTACACCCTCAGCCCGGACGCGCAGTCCTCTTTGAGCATGGAGTCCGCCAGCTGCTGCAGGAGAGCATCCTCCGTGCCCACCAGCTGCCCAGGGAGAAAAGGTGTCGGGTGAGACCTGGGCAGGGCAAGTCCTCTGGAGGACCCTGCTCTGTGAACCCCTCCCTGGGGGATCCGGCCACAGCCCGAGGGGAGCCTGGAGGAGGCCCATGGCAAGAAGAGGATCCCAGCGGGGAGTCTGAAGTTTGGGCCCGCTCCGGGCCGTCTGCACCGAACTACTTCCCACTCCCACAGTCCCTCGGACCGCCGGACCTCTACCCGAGGCCAGAGTCTGGGTTGTGCGAACGCAAATTCCGGCGAGGGCGCACTGCCAGGCGTGCGGGTACCGGCCCACACGCCCCGCCAATCACGAGCTGGGAAAGACTACGCCGCGCATCTATTGGTGGGTGTGTCCCTCAGCCAAGGAGAGCGGCTACTCCGATTGGTTCAGAGCGGTTCTCCCGCCTACCACAGGGAATGGCGCGCGCCTCGGGTCGGAGAGCGCAGAAGCCCGGGGGCTCTAGCGCAGCCACGGAGGGAAGGCCCACCGGGGAAATGGGACCGCCGACACCTACCAAGACGGTGGCCGTGTTCAGGGTGGGCAGCTTGTCCAGCGGCTTTAACACCGACATCTCGGTCGCCGCCAAAACGTCCCTTCCGCGACGCGCGCCTGACTTTCAAACAGCACTGAGTTCCTCCCCCTAAACCGAGGCGGAGGGGCACGTGGCTCTCTCTGGGCGGGGCTTCGAGGGGGCGGGGCGGGGCATTCTTAAAGGAACCGCTACCTCCTTTCTAAGGGTTCTGCATGGGTCCCAGGTTTCTAAGGCTCCGGGCAGGCTTTTTGTTCCATGCTTGTTGCACTTTTGTTCATTCGTGCTCTTCAAGGCACTCTTGATTCCTTCCAGATCTGCTCCTCCTATGCCTTCCCATACCAGCTAACTCCATTCCTGGGGTTGCTCAGAACTAAAGCTTGGGGTCACTCTTTACTCTTCTTCACACCCCTCGTTCAATCGGAAAGCCAACCTGTCCATTCTAATCTTAAAATGTATCTGAAACTGACCACTTCTTACTACTTCCACTGCCATGGCCAGCACTGAACTACTGTCATCTGTTGTCAGCACTGGGACTATTGTAACAGCTTTTCTTGGGCTCTCCGCTTTCTCCGGATCCCCAGGGCTGCCAGCTATTTTCCACACAGCAGTCACCCTTTTATAATGGACACGAGGGCAGACCACTGATCAAAACTTGCACCAATGGTTCCCATCTCAGTGCTGCAAACTCCTGAAATGACCTCCCAGTTCCATTGCGTTCTGATCCCTGTCAATTTCCCTGATCTTGTCTTCTGTTCGTTTCCTTCTAACACATCTTCCCACCACACCAGCCACTATGCCATTCCTGAAATGTTCCAAGTGTCTTCCTGCCTCAGGACTGTTGCCCCTGTGATCCCTTTGGATCTTCTCCCAAGTAGTCACATGGCTTGCTTCTCAGTCTCATTTTATATTTCTGCTCCGATATCACCTTATCTTAAAGATCTTATTTAAAATTGCAAGTCACATGGGCTGGGTTGTATCTGAGTGGTAAAGCACTTGCCCAGCAAGTGGGTTCAATCCCCAGACCTGAAAGAAAGAAATTGCAAAATAGTAGCCGCTCCGTACCCTATACCCCTCTCCCTTTCTTGTTCAGTGTTTGGAATTGAACCCAGGGAATTACACATGCTAGGCAAGTACTCTTCCACTACATCCCCAACCCTGCTATCCCTCTTTTCTATTTCTTCTCTATTTTCTCTGTAGCATTTATTTCCACTTCACATGTCATTGTCAAGAACTTCCTGTATCTGAGATTTTATCCCACTTATAAACTAATGAAGTAATCCATTACTATTTCATGGATTCTGATAGAAGACATGAAACGCTGGGTAGGAAACAGAGTACTTGATTATTTTGTAAAAGCAGAAGTTACAATTTCAAGTTTATGTTATTTCCCCACATCCTCCAAGCCCCATGAAGGGCCCATCATGGAAGGCATTACTGTGTTAAGCATCCTGTTCTTTGTCCAGGAGGAGTATCTCATCTTTTAAGGTTTCTTTCTTCAAACACCCCCCTGAGAAATGACTTATATAAACAGCTATCAGAATCTTGCTTTCTTGGCATATCTAGCAAGAAATATGCAGGACCCAAGGAAGATTGCTTCTCTCAACAGTGTAATAATTACTTGTCTCCCCACCTAGAGGGTAGGTCAGAGACTTCACACTTTGAATGTCCAGCACTCTAAAAAGTGCCTGATACATAGTGGTTGCTCAATGAATATTTGTTGAATGAATGGGTTGACTTATATCCATTCATTTATTCTCAGCAGTTAGTCATTCGTTCACCAGTTCAGACCCACAGTGGAAATAACAGACACACCAGACGTTCTTGATCAACCCCGTGATGAGGAAGACAGCCCATGATGACAGGGTGCTCACTGTTGTGATATCTGAGAGAACAAAGGCATGTTCCCTGTGCACCCTACATCTTTCTTCCTGAACACTGAACTAGTTGTCTTAGTGCAGGAAGTAAATGGCTTCAGGGAGCCCCTGCCCTCAGCACAAATGGGGTTTTGATTTCTCTTGGCATGGGGTGTGGAGGGGACTCCCCGAGAGTCAGGGAGCAGTAAGCACTATGAAGATCAAGTAAAGCAGGCTGGAAGAGTGACAGATGGGAAGAAGCTACTTCAGGTCATGGGAGACAACTCTGCAAAGGTGACAATTTGAGCAGAGGCCTGAATCAGTGAGAGGAACCCAGTAAGTACAATGGAGAAGAGGCTTTAGGCAGAAAGAAGTACAGACCCCAGTGGGGAACACTCCTGGCACTTCTGCAGACTGGTAAGGCAGTTGGCATGAAAGTGGGAGGAGACAAGGCTGAACAGATGCAAAAACCAGATGAATGACACCCTTAAAGAGTCAAAGGCCATGGAAAAACTGCGGGACCTGGTCAGAGCTTTCCAGGAGGAGCCAGTCTGAGACCCAGTCAAAACAACAGGTACTGAGTGTCTGCCTTGGGCCAGGCCTAGTCCTGGGCACTGGGGACCCCGGCTACAGAGCTGTCCTCTTGCCTCAGGGAATTATCAGAAGCAGATAACAAAAAGCCATGGTAGTAGAGTGGATGAGAGCCATCTGGGGATCAGCCAGGGAGCAACAGGTGAAGATGCCCAGATGGAGGTGCCTTAAATGTCCCCGGGGAGCCTGTGCTGCACTTCACTGGGGAGGCAATAATTGGCTGAAATGCCAAAGGTGCGTTGGTAGTTGTCACATGGGCAGGGGCTGGGGATTGGCAGGAAGCTCAGACCCAAGCCCAAGGGTCTTGTATCATGAACATCCAGAGTGCGCAGGGTCACCTGGTGATGGGGTGAGTGTATTGCTATGCCCAATTTGGGGTACTCCCCCCTTTATGGGTAAGATGCTTGTTTCATTTGGTGGCCTGATAAGCTTCTGGGCCTGGTTTTTCCAGTATGAGTTTGACATACGCATGCATCCATGTGCTCCTAATTAATTTGATAAGTTCACAGGTAGTCGTTTTTATTAATATGATTAATTTATTCATAAGTTTGTGCTTTATGGCTGTGCCAGGCAGGTGGTGGTTGTTTACTTGTACAAACAAGGCGTGGAGTCACTCCACCTTGGCACTTGTACTCAAAATGGAGTAACTCATGGCAAACTGCTCCCTTATAAAATGGGGTAACTCAGGGTTAGGCACAGCCTGAAAACTGCTGTTCTATACATCATGGAGAAACTCAGAGCAGGGCATGGCGTACTCTCCAGAGCTTTGCATGAAACTTTTTTTTTTTTGATACTGGGGATTGAACCCAGGGGCACTCCACCACTGAGCCACATCCCCAGCCCTATTTTGTATTTTATTTAGAGACAGGGTCTCACTGAGTTGCTCAGGGCCTCGCTAAGTTGCTGGCTTTGAACTCGCGATCCTCCTGCCTCAACCTCCCAAGTGCTGGGATTACAGGTGTGCGCCGCCACACCCGACTTGCATGAAACTTTTGTATGAATAAACAGCCAGTGTCTAAAACAATATCTACAGGCCATTGATCACATATTTTACATATTTATTTGTGGTATTGAACCCAGGGGCACTTTACAACTGAGCTATACCCCAGCCATTTTATTTTTTTATTTTGTGTTTTACAGATTTATTGAGGTATAATTGACATACAATAAACTACTATCCAAGTGGGGTGTGATGAGATATCTGTAGTCCTAGCCACTAAGGAGATAGCCAACCTAGGCAACATAGCAAGACCCTGTACCAAAAAAATTAAAAAAAACTTGTGCATCTATCTCCCATCCCATCTATCTCCCATCCGAGTACTAACCTGTCCAGTCTAGCCTGGCTTCTGAGATGAGCCATACTGATCACATACCTAAAGTGTATAATTTGATGTTTTGACATATGTATGTACCTAGGAAGCCATTCTCACAATCAAGGTGCTGAACATATTCATCACCCCCCAAATATATCCATCACCCCCTGCTGTTACCTTCCCTCCAGCTGTTACAGTACTGGGGCCTTCTGGAAAACTGAGGCAGTGGGAAGGCACCCTTTCACCCTGATTCCAGACATGTCACTCAGAGTAACAGGCATGAATTTATTAGAAGGGTTAAGAAAGGGAAAAGGGGGCACTCAAGGGAGAGAGTGGGTCATTTCAGAGAGGACTGTGCACCTCTCCTGCCCTCTAGTTTTATTGGGGTCCCAGGGAAGTTTCCAGAGAGTCTGTCTCAGGTCCATGTCTTGATTTTTGACTGACAGCTGGATGACATCAGACTTTCAAGTCCCTACTGCCATGACAACTCTAGGTCAGTTTAGCCCCTGCCAACTGATTTTAACTGGAACCTGTTCTTACAGATTTTATGATTAGGGGGAATTTGGGGATCTGGTCTGAGTAAGGGTTACAAAAGGTCCCCCTTTTAGGGTAACTTGTGTTCTTCTTCTCAGCACTTTGGGGCCTGCATTTCTCCGGCCAAGGAATGGAACATATCCCATGGACGTAAGGCAGGCCAGGCTGCAGGCAAATTGCTTTTTAAAAATGAAAGCGTGTGGGGGTCAGCTCAGTGGGCCCAATATGTGGAATTATTCCCTTAACTTCATGTTCCCACCAGTGTGTCCATCCCCATTAGTCCCTGATGTAACCCTCCCCCCAACTCCTCTCTGCCCTCCCACACCAAACTGTAAAGTACTGTGACAGCTTTGGTCATCATAGTCCCACTCTGGAAACAACCCAGGTGTCCTTCAGTGAACAAATAAATTGTGGTAGACTGATACACGCGACAACTGCGCATTGAATCCCCAAAGCATTATGAAGGAAGGCCTGGTGTGGATTCCGCTGCATGAAACCCCAATGCAGGCCAAGCCAGGCCACAGTAATGGGAGGCAGAGCACTGGGTGCCTTTGGGGACCGAGTTGTGGCTAAGGATTGAACCCGGGGTCTCTTGCATGTGCTCTAGCACTGCGCTACACCGCTGCCCTCATTGGCAAGAGGAGGCACTTGTCTGGGGAGATGGAGACATCCTATACCTTGATCTGGATGGTGGTTGCTCAGGTGCATACGCAGATAAAGATCATTTTACCACGTGTACCTTCCACCTAAATTTTAAAATTCCTTCTCTAAACATAATCACCTCCTTGCCTCACGTATGCTGGAGAGGACCCACCACGTTGCAGGGCCCCCAGATGGTCCCAGCTCTCAGGGTGTCTGTGGGGTGGAACACTGAGGATCCTGAAGCCACTTCATCCAGAGTCTTCTGCACCTGCCTGTTCTCAGGTTTCTGGGAGTGAACTCTCTGGGAGACCCTTGAAGCCTCTTCCGCGCCCTGCCCTGCAGCCCCCAGTGGCTGCTCTTTCCTCCTGAGACAATAGCTGCTGCTGTTTGCAGGGTGCTCTCTGGGTGCCGGGTGCCTAGCAGAAGCTCCCTCTACAGCCCAACGGGGAGGAGCCAGGCTTGGGGGTGGACCCTGCACTCCCAACCCCACCCCTTAGCTTTGAATTCCAGCTCAGTCTCCAAGCAGCTAGGAGAAGGTAAACAGCTTCACGTTTTGGAACCTCAGCTGCCTCATCCCTGTATGGACCCCTCAAAACCCACCCAGTGGGGATAACTGAATGAAGTGTGTGGAGCCAGACCTGGCGGGTGGAGGTGCATGCCTGGGAGCCATGACCATCACAAGTTGAACCCCAGCCGGGAGCTGTGGGGCTGGTGAGTCAGAATGGGGAGGGCAGCCCTCTTGGGGGCCTGGGGACAGGCTAGGGCCCCATCCGAATTGCTACTTTCTTGTTATGTGACCTTGGATGAGGATTAAATGAGTTGATAGAAACAAAGCACCTTAAACAATGTCTGGCCTGAGCTAAGTGCTACATTGAGTCAATGTGTCCGGACTCTCTGTTCTTCCCTCTATAACATGTGACCCTCCTTGGCTCTACTGGTCACTGCTTCTGTGGCCCCACCCACTTGCCAGAGACCCCCAATCTCTCCTGACTCCCAAATCAGCAAACCACCAACCCTCCGTTATCGGCTGGGGTCCTCTCCTCTCTGGGGCCATGAGTCTTAGGGCCCAGTGGCCTGCTCGGTAACTCATCCCCCTGCCTTCTCCCAATCCTGCCCTCCTTGTCATCTGCTATACCACGTGCACAGTACAGGGATCCAGAAAAGGAGGCTGGTTGCCGAGGCAACGGAGGATAAAGCCCTTGCTCTGCCAGGCTGCTGATTGGCTGAGACAGGTCCCACCTCCTGCCATTCTGAGACTGGGGGTAGAGGGAAGGGTCTCAGATGGGCAGGGAGAGGTACCAGGGGGCTGAGCCAGCCCAGGACTGCCCTCTCCTGGCCCACTCAGAGCTGGAGACGCTCTGTCTCCCGAGGGGGGCATTGACCTCGCCCCATCCCTGCATCCAGCATCCAGAGCGGCCACAGATGGCAGTGTCCCTGGGGACAGCAGCTGCGACTCAGTCCACAGGCCGATGCTGAGCTGCTCAGACGGCGGCGGTGTGCTCAGCGCAGAGCCCCTGGAACAGGCACCTACCTGCAGGGCGTGAGGTGGGTCTGCGGGCATGCAGGGGCACCGAGTGGTACCAGTGGCTTGGGAGGTAGGGAGAGGGGCTCTGCAGCCTTCACACCGTTTGGGACAGAATGGTGGCTGAAATAGGCCTGGAGAATGTCCTTATAGATCATCTGGTAATCCCGTCCCCACCCTGTCACTGTGCACAGGAGACCCTGCAGCCCAGAGATGTTGAGGAATGGTCCAAGGTCACACAGAAGGCCTGTGAGTGTTTTGCATCTCTACTTAGCACTCCCCTCCGAAGTCAGGAAAAGGTCCGGGGGTCCTTTGTCTGCCCCCAAAGTGCATAGAATTTTGTCCATGGGGTTGGAGAGTTTGGGGGATCCTGAACTCTGTTCCCCAGATCTACAACATTGCAGCTGAAGTGGCTTGTTCCGCCCTAGCCCCATTCTCATATTTAAGCCAGAAGGAGACCAAGGTAGGGCTGGGTCTGGGGAGGGGACATGAATCATGTTGGTCTTAGTCAAGCCAGTTTGGATCAGCCTTCCTGCCCGAGGGTCCCTCCCCCTCCTCTCTTCACCCTGGCAGCACCAGACAATTCTGAACTTGCTCAGAAAGGTTGTTGGGCAGGAGGGTGCTGGGCACCCCCACGCTGCCCGCACCACTGCTGACTTTAGACAACTAGTGCTCTCTTCATTTTATTCCTCCATAAATAGAGCACCTTAAGATGTTTGTGTTTCTGAACAGCCATAGGGGGCCCGGGGCGGGGGAGAAAGCCATAGGACCAGGAGGTGGCATCTCTTCTTCCCCTGGGACCACAGCCCACCTGGGATTAGGGGACAAGAGGAACTGGAGTTTGGAGACAGAGGTCAGAGGAGCTGGGGCTTCTCCTCAGCTTGCCCTGGGGGTCATTTCATCTACCCCTGCTTCCCCAGAAGCCAGGTGGCCTCTGCTCACTTCATCCTGCTCAGGTACCTTTCCCTGCCCTGAAGGACTCAAGCCTAGGACCTCCCTGGGTTTGGGGTCTAGCTCTGTCACTTCCCATTTGTGTATCCCAGGGTAAGTTAGTGATATCCTGTCTGGACTTCGGTCTCTTCATCTGTAAACTACAGACAGTGACACCTACCCCACAGGCCTGTCCTGAAGTCTGTGGAAGTAGAAATGCCCTAATGGTGCCCTCCCTGTCGGGCAGGAGAATGGGCTCCTGAGTCCACGCCTTTCTTATACCTTGGGCAAGTTCTGGGATGTTTAAATGGGTCATGCCCATTTCTTCCCTGGAGGAGATGATCTGTGATCTGGCTTTTGAAGTATGAACAGGAGTTTGCCCAGCGACCAAGAATGCAAAGAACATTCCAGGGAAAAGGAAAGCAGATGGAAAGGTGGGAACCGCATAACATGAGGTGCACACGGGTGACTGACAAGCAGTTCCACAATGGCGTGAAGGGCATGCAGGCCGGGCAGGCTGCACAGAGCCAATGGGGCAGCTTTGGGTGGTTCTGGCAGTCCGGGTGTGTGGAACTTCTGAGGAGCACCTTCCACTTGCTATGGCCCACCTGCCTGCTTTCTCCACCTCGGGTCATCGGAAATAATAGCAAATATTTGTTGAGGACTGATTCTGTGCCAGGCAGCATGACTTCAAATGCTCTTTGGGCATTCTCTTATTAAAAATTCACAGTGCCCAAAGGAAACAGGTCCTATTTCTGTCCCCTTTTTGCAGATAAAAGAAACTGAGGGTAAGAGTATAAGAACAAACTTACTGTGTAGAACCTACTAAGTGCCAGCATTTTGCATAAATTAACTCACTCAGCAGTCACAAAACCCTAGAGGCTAGGTGCTATTATCATTCCCAAGGCTTGGAGCGCCTTGCCAGGATTTTTGATTCTAGTATCCATGGCCTTCTAATTATGAAATTGGGTCTGTGCAGACCCTGTTGTGAAGAAGCAGTCCCTGGGGGTGGGCATTTGTTTTTATGAGGCCACAGCTGGCCAGGGTGTGCAGATGGTCAAGGACCCCCTCATCTGCTGGGGGTGGGGGGAGGGCTGGCAAATGGCAGACATTGCAACTGCAGTCAGGCCTGGCCCAGGGGCTCAGGGGCACAGGAAGACCAGAGGAGGCTTCTCCCCGTCTGTCCTCCTTTACTGGGGTCCCACCCAGGGATTGGTCACCTCACTAAATCCTCACTGGCACCTGTGCCAGGGCTGTATTAGTTTCCCCTTCCACGAGGGAGGAAGTAGACACCCAGAGAGGTTGGGCAACTTGCCTAAGGGCACAGAGCTGGAGAGGGACAGGGTCAGAGCTGTGCTTATGAGCTGTGCTCAGAGTGGGTAGGAGCTGGGTGTCTCCGGACGATGGGGACACTTCAGTGCGCGGTTAGAAGCCTTGGGCTGCTGAGTTACCATGTGGTCTGCATCAGGCACTGCCCCTCCTGCCTCTGAGGGTCTCTCTCTGGGTGGGCGTGACAAGGGGCCCCTCCACCAGCTCTCATGGCCCGTGTCTTGGCAGCCAAAGCCGCCGCGATGCCGCATTTTCTGGACTGGTTCGTGCCCGTCTACCTGGTCATCTCCGTGCTCATCCTGGTGGGTTTCGGCGCTTGCATCTACTACTTCGAGCCGGGGCTGCAGGAGGCGCACAAGTGGCGCATGCAGCGCCCCCTGGTGGACCGAGACCTCCGCAAGACGCTGATGGTGCGGGATAACCTGGCCTTTGGAGGCCCGGAGGTCTAAGCAGGTCGCGGGTACCGGGTGTCCTTCCCTGGCCCACCGAGCCTGGAGACTCTCGAGGCAAAGGGAGGGCGACCCCTTGGTCCTCCAGGCTATCTCTCTGCAGCCCAGGCTTCCAGCAGAGCCACCTGGTCCTCGTGAGGCCCCTGGCCATGGAGGCGGGGGAACCTGGAGGTGGGGCACCTGGAGGTCTTGAGGAGGTCCACGCCACGCGGCTCACCCCGCGGCAGCCTTCCCCAGCTCCAGTTTGTGCTGTCCAGCACTCTGCCCCTCCACATGGAGGCCGGCATGGCTGCCCCTGCTTGTCCTGAGCCTGCGATCCCCCTTTCTCCACTGAATCCCCAGTTTCCCTCAGCTCCCCTCTCCTCCCAAAGGCACCGGCCCTACAGCTTCTGGGGAAAGACTTCAAAGCCGACTCAGGGAAAGGGCCTCCTTTAAAGAGTGCCTGCCGGGTCCAGCCCAGCCCCACCCTTCTGGACTTAGGCTTGGAATGGTTGAGGGTGCATGGTGGGGGACTGTGCAGAGGGTAGGATCATGGGAAGGGGAGTGTGTGTGTGTGTGTGTGTGTGTGAGAGAGAGAGAGAGAGAGAGAGAGAGAGAGAGAGTGTGTGTGTGTGTGTGTCTGGGTGCTCTGTGGGTGTGAGGACTGTCAGTAGGTTCCAACCCCCTTCTTCTGCTGGCTAAGACAGCTGGAAGGAGCCCGGCCCACCCACCCTCCCTATCCCATGCTGCACTTCCAGGACTGAGCCCATCCCCTGTGAGCCAGGACCCCCAGAACATAAGCCTGCCCTGGAGCCCTCCTCCTGCGCGGAGCTGTTTTTGCCTCACTTTGGATGTAGATTGACAACCTGCCTCACTCTTCTTTGCTGGGGCTTCCACCTCCATTTACTCACAATAATAAAGACTTCATGACTAACTTTGCAGGACTGTCCTTTCTTGAAAGTAAAGATCATGTCTCATTGGGTCCTTGTGAAAAAATCCGATAGCTCAGTAGTTTCCATTTTAGGGATGGGAACCCCAAACCTCACTAAAGTTTGAGCAGGGTTTCTCATTGGCAGCATTATTGATATTTTGGATGATGTCATTCTTGGATGTGAGGGGCTGTCGTGTGCGTTGTAGGATGTTGAGCATCCAGGGTCTCTACCCACTAGAAACCAAAAGCACTTGCCCCTTCTCCTGTTGGAGCAATAAAAAATATCAACAGAAATCCCTGGGGGTAGTGTACCACTCTGAATAAAATCCAGGCACCATGATGTAAAACAACAGGCCTTAAAACCAGAGAGAATTTTATTCCTATGGATGGTATAATTCACAAGGAGTTTGTTCAGAACTGGTTTGGTGGCTGTTTTCATCCAGTGTTCAGGGACCCTGCGGCTCCCCTTGTCCTTTGCCATGCTTGGGATGTTGCCTGGTTGCCATGATCTGAGCTAGTTTGTCTGCTCCCTGGGCAGCAGGATGGAGGGAAGGTGGGAGGGGCGCCCCTGCCCTTGAGGGACACTCTTGGCTGTACTCTTTACTTCCCCACTCGTTAATACTCAGTTGCATGGCTACCCTGGCTGCAAAGAAGCCTGGGAAATATAACTTTTAGTTTGGTGACTGCATCCAATTAAAAAGTCCACCTCCTTTAAAGTGGGACAATAAGTGCAACAGCTACCAGTTTATTTAAATGGGGATTTGCCTGAGGGCACAGGGACATGGGCAGGAGTCACGGGCTTGAGGATGTCACCAGTGTGTTCCATCTCTCCGTCTTTGTCTCTCAGTACCTCAGTCCTGCCTTCCTCCGCATAGGTTTCATTCCTCCCCTTGGCAGTCTTGCACCCCTGACAGTCCCAGGTTTCCACAGACCTCCCACGCCTCGATGGAGGACCGCTAATCTCTTAGTGGTGGGAAAGCCCAGGGATGGACTCCCATTGGCCCCCAGTGCGCAAGCTCTCAGGGAATGGGGTTCTGATTGGTCAGGCAGTGCTTGTTCCCACCCCTGGAGCGAGGGGTGGAGTAAGACCGGCCTCCCGTGGACTGAAGCGGGTACAGGCAGTGACTGGGTGAGGAGGGGAGCGCATGCCGAATGAGGAACTGAGGTCATTGTACTCCAGAGGGGGAACAAGCTTGGGGAGGAGAAGCAAACCAGCTAGGATCACCCGGGGGGTTACTGCCACCTGGGTTTGAGATTGGATGTCTGGGGTGGAAGGGTGTGGACAGGAGTCCCTGCAGTTTGTTGAGCACGAGTCGGGGCTGAAGGTCGGGTGAGGATCTGGGTATGGGCGGCAGGACAGGCAGGATGCGGCAGAAGTAGGTGGGCAGAGTGGGTTCTCTAAGGACCCACGGGAGGGTACGGCCCTTCCAGTGCCTTTCAGATCACCCAGGCAAGCCTCGGGGGAGGGGACAACACCGCTCATTGGGTAGCTACTTCTTTGCTGCCTCGGTTTCTCTTACTGTGTCAGGACCCGATGGATGCTGGGCTCCCTTCCCCCAGGGAGCAAACCTGTTACATTTGAAGTTCTGGTAACACAAGTCTTTTTTTTTTTTTTTTTACATTTCAAAAAAGATTTAAACATAAGATTTAAACAAAGTTTCGAACCTTAAAAATTAAACCATGAAGGATAAGAAGAAACGTAATGAATCTTTAAGTAGCTGAGAATGAGGATCTTGTTTTTAAAAACTTTTTATTGTTTGTTCTATTTAGTTGTATTTGATAGCAGAATGCCTTTTGATTCATTGTACACAAATGGAGTGCAACTTTTCATTTCTCTGGTTGTACCTGATGTAGAGTCACACCATTCGTGCAATCATACATGCACACAGGATAACAATGTTTCACAAGTCTTTTTTCTTACTGATGAGTAATATACAGGTGTCAGTGGTGGGAACACGAAGTTAAGAGGTTAATTCTATAAACCTGGCCTACTCTACTGAACCCACCCCACCCATGCTTTCTTTTATAAAGAAATTTACCTGCAGTCCTGCCTGGCTTGGGTCAATAGGATATACTGTGTTGCTCAGCAGATAAACTGTTAGGAGAAATGCAGATCTGAAAAGTTCCTCCCTGCTGATAAGAAGAAGGCAAGTTACCTGAGGTCGGGCTTTGTGACCTTTACACAGATCATATTCTAGAACTCAGAGAGATATGATAATTAGAAGCAATCCCCTTAACCATAACATCGGTAAGAACAAGTTCCAATTAGAACCAGGCAGCTTGGGCCAAAGTGATCCAGAGCTGCCTTGCACCTTTAACACATCTCCTCTCCATAAGGAAGACAAGCGATGGGGCTGGAAATCTGATGCCATCCTGCTGTCAGTCAAAAGTTAAGAAGTGGACCTGGGCTGGATTCCTTCAATGCTTCCCTGAGACTCCCCAATAAAACTGGAGGCAGGAGGGATGCTTCTCTCTGAGAGTACTCCCTCTCCCTTGAGAGTATCCCCTTTTCCTTTCTCCTATCCTTTCTAATAATCTTATGCCTGCTACTCTGAACCACATGTCTGAAATCTTTGCAGTGCGATCTCAAGAACTGGTAACTTAAGGACTGTTTGCAGCTGCCTGGATTCCCTGGAAGGCCCTTGCTTGTAACATGGTGATATTTTTCTTTTCTTATTTATTTATTGCTTTTTTGCAGTACTGAATCCAGGGCCCTGAGTATGGTAGATAAGCACTTTGCCACTGAGCTACACCATGACTTTTCTTTTGATGCTAATCTGAGTGACCAAGGGTATTAAGTACAGTGCTGCCCCTATTCATAAGGAAACTCTTCCCCAGCTGTGGTCAGAGGCATGACTGGAATGGACACATGCAGAAATCACATGCTTTAGTTAGGAATGGTGATTGCAAGGGACAGAAATCTGGCTCACCTAGATTGGCCAAGAAGGGGAAGTTACCCTGAGGATGAGGACACTGGGGTGTTCTGATTCTTTAGCACAAGAAAGTTGCAAGGACTCAGGACGGCTAGAACCAGTTCCATAGGCACTGCAGGGTTCTTTCTTTCTCTTTTCTTTTTTTTTTTTTTGGACTGGGGATTGAACCCAGAGGCACTTTACTATTGGGCCACATCCCCAGCCCTTTTTATTTTTATTTTGAGATAGGGTCTCACTCAGTTGCTTAGGGCCTTGCTAAGTTGCTAAGGCTGGCCTGGAACCTAAGATCCTCCTGCCTCAGCCTCCTGAGTGGAAGGATAGACGTGCTTCACAGAGCCCACGATTCTTTTTCTTACTACTTTTTATCCCTGCTTCTGTGATCTCTCATTAGCCACCCCCTCATATTGCCATCATGGGAATCAGCAGCCAACTGCTGCCAAGCTTTCTATTTAATGGCTCTGGTCACTGGAGAGAGTTACTGCCCCTAGCTTTGCCTCAAGTGCAACCATCTCTGGAGAGTGGTTCATTGGCTCATCCTAGGTCAAATGCCCACTTTAAACCAAATGCACGAGGGTGGGGCAGAGTGATCCTATGTGTGTGATCCAGCTTGGGCCAGGCCTACCTGGCCCTGTCAACATGACCTGGGCTTGAGTCACCTCAGAACAACACAGATGTCTTGAGATATTTTGGGGGAGAAGGCAGGTTTCAGAAGAATGAAAACATCTTCCCTCCTCTGCTCAACCACACTGAACAGACCCTGTGGCGGTGGATTGGGCTGGACTGGATGAACTAGGGAGGGCCTCAGGCTCCATCTGGCCTAAAGTCAAGTTTGGTTTGTCCTGGGATGTTTTGAAGAAACGCAAATTGATTGTCAACATTTGCAAGTCAGGAGACTTGGCATTAAAACCTCTTTTCTGACTCCTCTTTAAAAATAGAAATTGTAGCCGTGCTGGGCCTGAAGTGTGATGTTCATGGTTATAAGCTTCACACTGTGGTAGGGAGGGTGTTGATGGTGACCTTGCCAGAGGCCTTGACGTGGCCAGTCCCCCCAGGAGAGCTACTCCTGGGTGCTACCAAGGGTGCAGGAGGGCCTCCCACCCCAGGCTGCCAAGAAAGAGGGTAAGGGATTCGCCCAGCCTTCTGCTCTCAAATCTGGATCCCTTCCTAGTCTTCTCCCCAGACTTTATTATGTAAATGTTTTTTTACACCTGCACTGCTCATAAAGAACCCAAAAAGTTTTCGCTGATGAATTCACTCCTGTGTACGTGAGAAGGAAATTAAATGGTTCCGTACTTAAGATGGTTTGATTTACAATGACCAACTCTACAGTGATGTGAAAGCAATACATATTGAATAGTATCCATTCTTTTTTGGGGGGGGGTACTGGGGATTGAACGCAAGGACACTTAACCACTGAGCCACATCCCTAGCCCCGTAGTCTTGGGAACGTCTGATGATCTACAGAGCGCTGCGTTGTTAGGATGCTTGGTAGGTTAGGGCTGTTAAACTCATTTTCAACTTAGGATGTTTTCAATTTACTCCAGGTTCATTGGGACGTAACCCCAGCCTAAGTTGAGGAGCAGCTGTTTTCTATAACTGCGACTTCTACTGACAGCCAGAGGAAAGGGGGAACCCGAAGAGGTCATTTTATTCTTGTTATACGATAGAAGGGAGAGATTGACTCTTCATGAGGCACAATTTTTTCTGCTGCTAAGTACTAAAAACAAATGTCTCAGGTGGGATATTAAGAACAACACAGCTCCCAGGCACAGGGACGCATGCCTGTCATCTCAGCAACTCTGGAGTCTGAGGCAGGAGGATCTCAGGTTCAAGGCCAGCCCTAGCAACTTATGGAGAACTTCAGCAACTTAGCAAGACTCAGTCTCAAAATAAAAAGGACTGGGGATATAGCTCAGTGGGAAGTGCCCTGGGTTCAATACCTAGCATCAAAACACACAAACAAAAACCCCATCTAGCTGTATCTTTAGCATTTTCCAGGGGGGTGGGAAGGGTTGCTGACCCAGATGGTAGAGGCTACAGAAATGGACCAGTACCCACGGAGGCAGGACTCTTTCATCTTCCAGGGCATGCCAGAGACTGGATTGGGAGCAACTTGAGGCCAGGGCCCAGCCATAGTAAGTCCTGTAAGACAGTTAAATTGTGCATCCTTGGTTGTGTTTCTTGAACTTGCCACACATTTCTGTTGCCAGGCACTGAAATCACAGCTGATTCCAGTCCATATGCATTCCCCACCAGGGCTGATGGGTGCTCAGCTCAGGTCAGGTTCTCTGTAGAAACCTGTTTACGTTCCTATCCCTCCTGCCCCACCTCACTGGGTGATGGCAAATGTCAAAAGAGATTTTGGGATAGGTGACACACTATAAATGCTGTCTATCTCCCATTTCTCCTCTTAAACTCCATGTGTCAAGTACCTGCGCTACCCCACCCACCTGGCTCCCAGAACATAAAGGTAAGGACGTAGTCCCTCAGTCCAAAGAGCTCACAAACTGGAGGGCAAACATGTCATTGAAATATGTGTGAGAAACCAAAACAGCTCAAGAGGGGACTCACTCCCAGGGACTGGGTTGTCAGGAAGGCTTCTTGGAGGAGGTGGTACCCATCTGAAGACTGCATAAGAGTTTTCCTTGTAAGAGGAAGAGGAGCCCGCCACTGCCACGTCATGGGGACTAGGGAGAACCTGGTGAATGGTGTTCATGTGGTTAGAGCTCAGAATGCTGGTGAGTAAGTAGTGGGAGGGGGAGATCAGAAAGTGACTTTTCAAGTCAGGCTTAGAATCAAGCAACTTGCAGTTGTCACCTCTTACACAAAGTCTTCCTTGACCCTGCTACTGGCTTTCCCCATCACAGCCCCAGGCTTGTGTGGGGTCTTGTTCACATGTCAGTGAGAAGCAGTCACTGCATCTTGTCATCCTAGTCTGTGGCCTTGGAAGGGTCCCCTTGAAGGCTTGCTTCTTGGATGAATGGGGCCAGTCTCTTTGGAAGTCTTGCCAGGAGTTGACCGTCCGCTTAGAGGCCAAGATTTTAGAGTGGCTTAGAGGTTTTCCGGGGGTCAGGCTGTGTGCAGGTTTTTAAAATGCTTTGGGAAGTTTTGCAGAATCCTGGGAGCTCTCCATCAGGGTAAGGAAGGGTCCGTGTGTCTGGGCTTCACCCCAACTAGGACGACAGGAGGCGGGAATGTCCAGGCTCCCTGTGTGGGAATGGTTGCAATGCTCGGACTCCAGCGGGGAGGCACAGGCTGCTCATTGTTTCACCTCCGCAGTTCTCCACTCTGGCTGAGTGGGAAGGGCTTGGACGCTGTAGGAGAAGGGCGGAGGCTGCAGGCTCCTTGCAAGACGGTCAACAGTCCTTCCAGAGGAGTCTGGGTAGACAGAGCTTCTCTCTCTCTCTGCCCTTAAGGTGGTGGCAGGGGTCTCAGGATGTGGAGCCTGGAGACCTAGATGACCAGCCACCAATTCATTCTGTAAATGGTGGCAAGTCCACGTCCCTCTCTTTCTATGGTTCTGAACAGCTGCAACTGATGTGGAAGTCAAAGGACAGCATGGGAGGAAAATAAACAAGGAGATTGAAATTTCACAGTAGCCATTTTGGGGAGGGATTGAACTCAAGGCCTCACATACTAAGCTCATGCTCTACCACTGAGCTTCACCCCGAGTCCCAAAGGCAATGATTTTCATGGCTCACATGCACCCCAGCAGTGCAGGGTGAGAGGCTTGGTGGTTTTGGGGGTTGGGCCATCACTTCTCACCTCATTTTATAGTAACCTGTGAGTAGTTGCTCAGCATGCTCACCAAGTATTTCTGGCTGCCCAGCTCTTGGCACATGGTAGAATGATTCCACCCTGCCTCTGTGTGATGGGTGCGGCCATCTGGCCAATGAGTGTAATTAGAAGTCAAAGCATTTATTAGCTGGCCAGCAATTCCCACTCTCTCCTTCCCTTTGTCAGGATGACCAGCAATGCTCTGGAGGGCCATTGCTCCATCATCCTGGGTCTTCGAGTGAAGATGATATGGAGCAGAGCCATAGCTGACCCAAAGTATGTAGACATGAGGCATGAATGAGAAATCAGCCTTTGGCATTAAAATCCACTGGGATTTTGGAATGGTTTGTTACTGCAGTATAACTTACCCCATCCCACCTGATCCAACCCCCATTTTACAGAGAAGAAACTGGAGCTCAGAGAGATGAAGTGACTTGTTCAAAATCTCATAGCTGTAACAAACCCAGGTGTGAGACACTCCAGGCAGGGCTTTTGCCCCTGGTCTGGGAGGCCACCACAATGACTCTGTGCTTGAGTAGAGATCTCTGTCCTCTGAGGGCACTTCCCAGCCTTAAATCAGTCTTTTCTTCAGTGGGAGAGAAGGATGTGTAGAAATGCAAGGAGGTCATTGTCACTTTGGGCCACTAGAGGGCAGCTGGACCCAGGCCTGAAATTACCTGGCAAGCAGTGTCCTCCAAGGTGCTAGAAGGAGGAGAGGGCAGGGGCAGATGGACAGGAGGAAGGCAGAGATAGAGGAGACCTGGGCCTTGCTCTCAGGGGACAAGCAGGAGGACTTGTGGATCTTTAAACTAGAAGAGACCACAGGAGGCACATCCAGGAGGGTGGGGATCTGATAGTCACACAGTGAGTCGTTGGCCAAAGTGGAACGAGAACCCAGGGCTGCTGACTTCAGCCCAGGGCTGCTTTATTCCCCAGAAGTCATGTCATCCGGGCCCCGTAGAGCCCCCACCCCAATCCATCCAGGCAGAACTGTGCTCTCTCCTCCTACCAGCCTCCTTAAAGAAAGGAGGAAGGGGGAAGAACTCCAGACAGCTCCCCTCCCCCTCCCCTGGGACTTCCAGCGGGTTGCCTTGGTAACCAGAGTACAGACAAGTCTGAAAACCTAAAGCTTGAAGGGGAGACAATGGTTAAGAAGAGGGGAGGGTCCCAGGCCCACACGTTTGCCATTCAACCGCTTCATTCATTTATTCATTCTACAGAAACTTACTGAGGCTAATTCTTGCCAGGCCCTGGGATCCAGAGAAGAATAAAATCCAGAATTGTGTGTCCAATATAGGAGCCACAGATTAAAATGAAATAAAAGATCGGGTTCCTTGGTCACCATAGCCAGATTTCAAGTGCTCAGAAGCCACTTGTGACTAATGGTCATTGCATTGGACAGTACAGGTATAGAACATTTCCATTATCACAGAAAGTTCTATTGGCCAGCATGGTCCAGAAGCTCACTCGCCAAAGCGAGTGGCCGCAGGGAAGTAGATCTGTGTTGTGTGGGCTGCGGTGCCCTCATTGGCAAAAAGCAGGGGGCAAGGTGAAGATTAGAAAAGATGCCAGGGAGGTGCTTAGCCTCGCTCCTGGTGCAGGGTGAGTGCTCAGAGGACGTTGATGTCCCTGTCACAGCGCAGCTGTAAGGATCTGTTTACACGCCCTTGGAGTATGTGCCTGGTACATGGCGACTCTCATCACCATCATTATTATAGCATTGCTCGTGGACAGCGGTAACCCGAGAACGTGGAGGAGGACACCCAGCCCAACAGCCGGGGTCTGCTAAGAATCTGCATTGCCAGAGCCAGGATGGTGGCTTCATGGGTCTCCTCCAGGCCAAGCCTGGGCCTGGGCCATCATATTCCCTGAGGGTCTGAGTAGAGGTCCAGCTGGAGTGAGCCGGGGCTCAGGGGTTAGTTGTTGGAGGAGCTCCAGGAATTCCAACCTGCTTGAGAAAAGACCCCAGGTGTGTGGCAAGGGGCCCCGAGGGTCACAGAACTCAATGAGAGTGAAGTTGGCATGGGGATAGCCAGAGTGACCCTATCTTTGGAGTATCCTGTTCTTACTGGAGACATCCCTCCAGGGGCCAGTCTGTGGGAGACAGAGCACATTTGAGGAGGGCAGCAGCAGGACACCCCCGCCTCCCAGGTGGCCTTGAGCTCAGGGCAGCTTAGCCAGGCTGTTGTGAGCCTCCCATGACCCTTTAGGATTCCAGAGGCTCAGAGCAGCCATTCACTGACACCCACTCCTGAGGAGCCAGCCCCTCCCTGCCCCAGACTCCAGCCCAGCTGCCAGATGTAGCTGGAGGGACAGGTCAGGAGAGAGCTGGACCCTAGGCCTGGGGTTGTGGCCTGGAGGCTGAGTGGGAGCCCAGAAGGGGACCAGAGGAAGAAGGCCACCATGACCAGCTTCTGGGTACAGAGGACGTGAGGGCCTGCACTTGCCTCAGCTCCTCAGGCCAAGAACCTACAGCCTGTGTTATCTTCTGATCAAGGTAGGTAGGTATTTGTACCATGGGGGATGAAGGGGGAGGAACAGGACCAAGGATCCATGGGGGAACTGGCTCAGTGAGGGGATGGGGATCTGGTGACATAAGAACAAACAGATCTCACAAGTCCTGAGCAACTCTCTGTGTGGGGTTGTGCAGTCCAAGGGTAGATGTCTGCAGTTACATGAACGTGAGCACTGTGTGCCCAGATGCATGGGGTCGTACATAGTGGGCAGGCTTCAGGGATGTGCCAGTGGGGAGGGGACGGAGGCAGGACAGTCTTGGATACAAACGTGTGGCTGGGGTGAGATAAGGGGCTGGGGACACCACTTTGAGGCACGATGAGGACCCCTCTGCTGCCTTGTCTCCCCTGTCCCTGCTCCAGACCTGAGACAGCTGGCTATGAGACTGCTCCCCTCCCACACCAGCCCATACTTCTGAAACCAATCCTTCCCTGTATCCCTGTCCCTGCCTCTCATGCAGCAGGTCAAGTCCGCAGTGTTGAAAGCAACAGAAACAAAGCAAAGGATGAGTGGATCCCAGGGTGGGCACCAGCCATCCATCAGGGGACCCAAGAGCCATCTCAGGGGGAGTTCCATCTGCCCTGACCACCAGGCAGCAACCTTAGCATCATCTTCAACATCCCCTCTCCCTACTCCCTCCTGCCGGAGCCTTCTCCAGTGCCCCCCAGACACCTCCCAGCCCACAGAGGCTTTCATATGTGTCCCCAAGTGCTCCTTGTCTTAATTCCATTCCCCTCTTATCCCTTTGTCACCCTGCCCCTGAGTGACCATTCCCACCAGCAGGTCTGATCTTCCAGGCCTGACATCTTTGTAGCCCAGCCTGGACCCGGGTTCACCTACAGTCGTGTCTCCCCTTCACCCCAAAGTACAATTTAGGAGCCCACGTTGGATTTTCAGGAAGAGCCTATACTTTCCACCTTTGGGGGTCTGTAGAAACTGCCTGGTACCAGCCCCACCTCACTCGGTTGACACAGACACTGGACATAGGCCTAATGTCTACCTCCTCAGAGTCCTGCCCACTCCCTGAGAGGCAGTCCAGGGAACAGCAGGCTCCCTGGGCACGGGGCAGTGGCTTGCTCCCTGCACGTGTCCCTGGTGAACACTCATTACCTCTCTGCTTCCCAGGCCCTACCTTCTCCAGGGCCCCTCTAGCTCCATCTCTGCTTCTGTCTCCATACCAGGCCAGTCCAGAGCTCTTTCCTGGTTTGGGGCAGAAGCCCCACACCCAGACCCTGTTCTCAAGTCACCTGGTCCTCCTTGGACCTCCGGCTTGGATGCCTGAACTCTTACTTTGGCTGCTGGGGGTAGGAACCCAGAGTCCTTTGGCTCCTTCTAGAAGAAAGAGATAGATAGGACCTCAGAAGCCACTGTCCTCCTGCAGGTCCCTGAATGTGCACATGACCTCCACGGAGCTGTCCACAGAGAGGGGCCACCCAGGTCCAGGCAGAGGAAGAGGTCTTCCCACCCCTGAGTTCTGTCACGCAGGGCAGCGTGCCTGTTGGCTGCCTTGTGTGGTGCCTGGCTGGGTGTTGTGTGTAGGACCGTGGCAGGGGGGAGCTGTGGGAAGGTAGAGGGACATTCGTGTACTCCACTAAGGACCCATAGTCACCACAATGAGGTCCCTTCAGAAGGGCAGTGCCAGCTGCTGCTCAGGAGAGGGAGGGTTGAGACCCTCAGGCCTGAGCACCTCACCCCCACTGGGCCCTTCTCTCCATGATTGCCCCAGGGGACGCCGATGGACCACGACTTTGCACCTGCTCCTCCAGAGATGCAGCCACATGGAGCCTCAGGAACCTCCTTTTCCCGCAGCCACATGCTGGGGCGCCATCCCCACCCCTCAAGGCTTCCTGGGGGGGTATCCCCCCTCATCCCTGTCATCAGAAAGACTGTCCATCTGGATGCCTTTCCCCCAAGCCACATCCCACAAACCTCCAGCAGACTGGGCCTTAGAGCCAGGGCTTTAAGTGTGCCCCCAAAGGACACTGGCATTGCCCCAGGCGCTGCCCTGAGCACCCTCCCTGCCAACAGCCTTGTGCCCAGAAAGCTGAGCTCTATCTCCTTAACCATCCATCACAAGAGCCAGGCAAGGCCCCTGGACCCCCCACTTGCTCACTGGGAAGAGTTGCCCACCCTGGGCAGGGAGGCTACCACCCACGGAGGGGGAAGGCTGTCTGCTCAAAGCTCGGCACCCATGACTACGGTGCCAGAGGGCAGAGTCCATTCTGAGGGTCCAGGGAACCCAGGTCTGACCAAACCCAGCAGGATGCCCACAGGGGAGAAGCCATTGGTGAGGTCATACCTGGCCTTACCTTTCCAACCCCGGCTAACCCAGGGTTCATCGAGCTTTGTGGGGCCAGGGCTGGGGGGTCAAGGGCACATCCGAGCCCCTGTAGGAAGAGGCAAGTCCCGATCCAGGGGCATTCCCAGACCCCGGATACTCCAAAGGGCCGCTCCTGCTGTGAACTTGGCTGCAGTGGGCACAACACGGCCAGACATAGCCAGACGTTTACCCACAATGGCCACCGACAGACCCAGCTTGGCTACCACTTTGGCTACAACAAACACATCCAAACTGGACCCAGGCACAGAGTTTCCTGCTCTAGATACCAAGTTGGACACAGTTGCAGACTTCTCGACCACAGGTACAACCAAGCCAGGCAAGGACACGGATTTGATAACTACAGATCCAGACAAGCTGGGCAAAGTCATGGCTACAGCAGACAAAGCCAAACCAGATATGACCACAGGGGACCCAGCCATGGTTTTGGCAGTACCAGATCCAGTCAAGCTGGGCACACCCTGGCCAGACACAGCCATGGATTTGGTTAGAGCAAATAGAGCCAAGCTGGGCACAACTATGGATTCCCCTACTCTGGACACAAGCAGTCTGGGCACAGTCACAGGTTCAGTTGTGCTGCTCGCCCCACACCCAGCCACTGGTGAGACCAAGCTGGACATTGCTACCTACCCGCTAATGCCAAGCAGAAGCATGGAAGCAGCCCAGGACCACACCACCACGGAGACTGCCATAGACGGAGCCACAAAGTCGGTTACGCTGGATCTGACCGGAGAACTCAGAGGTAATGCAGGTATCCTGTTGGGGCTGCTGGAGGGGGTGAGAGGTGGTTAGGTTAGGACAGGGAGGGAGGACTCCAGAGTTAGAACTGAATAGATCAGGGGAAAAAGGAACAGGGATCAAGGGGCTGAAGACAGGGGGTGTACCTTGAGTTGAGTCCCAACCTGCCAGAGGTCAGGCTGAGGGAAGCCATCAAAGGAAGACTTGCAGGGTAACTTGTGGAGGAGCCATGAGGCTAGTCCTTCCGTGAGCCTCTCCCAAGGTTATTTCTTTGTTCCCCAAAGAACTGGAATACTCAGGCCATCAATAGCTAAGTCTAGTTTTAAAGCAAACCACTGCATGGAAATACAGACCAGCCCTTCAGTAACTGGCCATCTGCCTAACAGTAGCTATCACTGCGACGCTTCCCTGCATGTGAGACATGACCTTGCTTGTGACCTTCTAAATCTATTCACACTCAGCCTTTCGGGAAGATATCTGTTGTTTTAAAAATTGCCTTACCTGGGAGTCTCTTTCTTGGCACCCCAACCCCTAGCCCTTTAGTCTTGAAAGATAAGTTGGGGCTGGATATACTACCCTGGGTCTCATGTCCCCAGCCCCAATGGAGATTTGTGTGGTTGTCAACACAAGGGCTGCAAGCTCCATGAAAATCTGAGAGGTTGTGGTGTGCTTAAAGTCTCACCAAAGTTGATTGGTTGTGGCAGTAAGCTAATAGGTAGGGTTTTTCTTGTTGGTTTTTTGTGGTGCTGGGATTCAAACATGGGGCCTCCTGCATGCTAGGCTAATTGCTGAGCTGCATCCCCCAGTCCATCAGTAAGCTGATTGGAACCCAGACCCTCAGGATTCTACTTTGGGCAGCCTCATTCCCTACATTTCAAAGGCTCAAGAGATTCTGGGTCAGGAAAAAGGCTTGAAAACATTCAGTCCAGTTCCTGAATTGGGTCCTTGGCTTGTCAGCCCCCTTCTCATCTCACCCTGCATACTCTGTCTAGGGACCTCCCCGAGTTCTGGTCTCTATTCTTCTCTGTGTGACCTCAGCTGTCCCTTCATCTTCAGTCCAGCTCTCCTGAAATACAGATGTGGTCAGAGGCCTGCTCAACTCCTCTACCAGGACATCTCCTGGGCATGTCCAGAGGCTGCACTTTTGTCCTGCCCTCCATTATCCCTCCATGCTCTCTCTCTCTCAGCTGCAGACCTTCTGTGCCCTGATGAGAAACCTGGGGATCCTCCTTTTCTTCATCGTTCTTTCTCCTACATCCCATCTGGCCCACTTCCAATCTTGTTGATTTACCTTCGCAGTACTTATTTGTCAGCTTTGCATGGCTGTGACCAAAATACCTGAGAAGAACAACTTAGAGGAAAAAAAGTTTATTGGGGCTCATGGTTTTAGAGGTTTAGTCCTAGGTCAACCAAGTTCATTGCTCTGGGCCCAAGATGAAGCAGAACATGATCGTGGAAGGGCACAGCAGAGGGAAGCTGCTCTTCACAGGGTGGTCAGGGAGAGGGAGGGAGGGAAGCGGGGAAGAGGCCACAGGGAAGATGAACCTTTCCAGGTCATCCTTCAGTGACCCTCCTCCTCCAGCCATGCCCCACCTGACTACAGTTACCACCCAGGCAGTCCATTCAAACTAGGATGGACTGATTAGGTTTCAGCTCTCAAAATCTAATCATTTCACCTCAACATTCCTGCAGTAATGCAGGAGATTTGGGGGCTTAGCTTATATCCAAACCACAACAGTTCCTGACCATTCCCCTGTCTATCCCCTCCTCTCCATTCCTCTGCTCTGGTGAGGCCTCTCCCCCCACCTTGCCACACAGCTGCCACAGGGATTCATGTTGGGTGGCAGCACGTTGGACGTTCCCCAGTGTGTCACCATTACCTTGCCTTCAGTTCCTTCGCCTGGCTTCCAAGGCTGCAGACTCCTCCAGCGCCTTAAGTAGACATCCCTACCGGCAGTCTTCTCTGCTTCAGCCTCGCCCAGAGCTGTGGGGTCCTGCAGCTCTCCTCTCTGTGCCTTCTTGCCCCTACTGCCTCTGTGGACAAAATGCCCATCCATTTTTCTCTACCACCTCCACTTCCTTTTCCATATTGGCTTCACCTCCTCCAAGAAGTCTTCCACAACCCCCCACCCCCCTGGGTGCCCATCCGGGTGCACCCTGTGCAAACTCCTTCCAGCTTTCTCCTTCCCTCGTTAAATCCAGAACCTTTGAGGGCAAGGACGGTCATCTTCAGTCTCGTATCCTGAGGGTCTGGTAACATGTTGTCATTAATTTTCACTGAATGCGCGAAAGATGTTTCTCTGGTGGGTAAACTGAGGCTCAGGGAAGTTTCTGACTAGCCCAAGTTATAGGGCTGATCATCCCGCAGATGGGCCTGGAATCTGGGCTCCTGACTCAGGACCTGTGGGCGCCCGCGCCTGGGCAGAACCGCGGTGAGCCAGCGCAATATCCCAGCCACCGCGTGACTCACGCGCGCGCACAGTTGCCCGCAGCCGCCACCGGTCCCCTTCCCACCCCCCCCCCCCCCCACAGCCTAGAGGGTAAGGGGCCGGAGCAGTACCGGTGGGGAGGAACCCGGCCTGAGATGCGAGCACCATCCGCGGGGGGCACGGCGTCCCGCGCGCCTCCCCGGCAGCCCGCAGCCCGGCCGGTGGCCGCTCGCGCGTGCGGGCTCGGGCGCCGCGGGAAGGGGAGGGGCCCTCGGCGGGGCCGGCGGGCGCGCGGGTCACGTGGTGCGGGTGGCAGCGGCGGCGGCGGCAGCATCGGTGCGCGCGGGCAGGGCGGCGCGGCGCCGAGCGAGCCGAGGCGAGGTCCCGGGCGGGCGCGGGGCGCAGGGGTGGCGCGGCGGGGCGGCGGGCCGGGCGGGTGGGCCAAGAGCGCGGAGGGGCGAGGCCCGGCTGCAGGGGCCGCTCGGCCCAGGGGGAGCCTGCGCCCCGCTCAGCCTTGCAGCCCCGCGCCCTGAGCATCTCCCGGAGGAACGGAGACAAAGGAGGATTCATGTCCAAAGGTAGGGCGACCAGCTGGGCCACCGGCGCCCGCCCGGAGGAGGCTGCGGCCCCCCGAGCGCGGCCCGTGGTGCCACCAGGGGGAGGGTTGCTGCGCCGAGGAGCCCACGCGCGGTGACATATGCATGGGCAGACGCACGCACCCCGAGACATAGTCTCGGAAAAATAGCACAAAGAGCGCGGAGACCCACGGCACGCAAGCAGGGACCCGTATTCGCACAAAAAGCCCCACGCTGGAGCACACCAAGACGCGCACACACGTACGCTATGCACAGGTACCAGGGCCACCTCCAGCCTATAAGAGACCCGTGCGCTGACACTTCAATCCCCTTCCCCCAGTACACATAGGCACAGCTGAGCCCGTCACCAGCTGGTGGTCTCCAGGGAAACTCGTTGGCCTCTTGAGTACTGGCAGGCGGCAGGGGGTGCCCCAGGGCCCTTCGCTTCTGCGAATGGGAAAGGATTAAGGCATCTGTTTTGATTCCCAGCGCCGCAGGCTGGAGCCCATGAACTGGCCTTGCCCCTGCAGGTGGAGGTGGGGTCTAGAAGATTGCTGGGGACTGGGGAAGACCCCCAGCTTGGGAGGGAAAGGGGGGCATCTCTAAGCCAGGGAGGCAGGCTCTATTCTCGAACGGTCCCCTTCTCCTACTGTCACCTTCCCAACAGAGGGGTGGGGTCCCTGGGCCAGACAAAGACAAAGCCATTCATTTGCCTGTACAAGAAAGCACCAGCATGCGTTCGTGCTTGCCATGGGGATGGAGGCGCTGCTCCTGGGGGGCTGGGCCGAGTCAGGTGGACAGTGTCTCCCTGGAGCACTGATGGGGCAGGTGGCTCCTTGCAGGGGGTGCTGTGGACAGATCCGTCCTGTCCAGGGGCCCTGGGAGAGCTGGGAGCTTGGGATGGGCCCCAAGGACCATCTAGCCAGGATGGGATATTTGAGCTGCATCCTCCTATGACCCCCATCCTGAGCTCTTCCCCACCCTCGAGGGTCTTCCTCCAATCTCTGTTGCAGGGGAGGGAGGAGATCTCTTTCTCTCTCTCCCTCTCTCTCTCTCTCTTCAGGGATTGAACCCTGGGGCACTTAACCACAGAGCCACATCCTCAGGCTTTTTTTATATTTTATTTAGAGACAGGGTCTCACTGAGTTGCTTAAGGCCTTGCTAATTTGCTGAGGCTGGGTTTGAACTCACGATCCTCCTGCCTCAGCCTCTGGGATTACAAGTGTGCACCACTGTGCCTGGTGAGGAGGTCTCTCTTAACTGGTCTGCACTCCTTGACTGGCCAGGTGTCAGCTACTCGGCACAGGGAGCAGCATCTGAGGGAGAAGAACGGTGATGGTTTTGAGTGACACCTGCTTTGCCCTGGGGTTTTGTTCATTCACTGATGCTTGTTTGTGGAATGCTAGGTACATTGGGCCAGAGATCAAGACGATGTGGCCCTTGCCCTAAAGAAGGGTGGAAGCCAGCGTGAATTTGGCACCAGGGAACTTATTATGTTCAGGATTTTGTTTTTGCTTCTATTTATTTATTTTTTTTGTCCATGATTTTGTATAACCTTCACAGTAACCTGGAAAGGCATGTACTGTCCCTTTTTGGCTTTTCTGAGGGGAAAACTGAGGCTTATAGAAGTAATTTTGCCAGAATTCAGGCCTGGGTTAGCTGCCCATCTGAAGCTGGCCTAGTGTGACTAGGGGAGCTGTAGGGGCAGAGGATGGAACTACAGAATCCAACTCCAGAGCAACATTTGTTTGGTGCCTCAAAGGTCTTGGTGGCCTTGTTAGACACCCTCACCAGACAGTGGGCCCTTGGGGGCAGTGACCTTGACTGGTGTACTTAACTGTCCTTGGCGTTTAGTGTGGGCTTGACTGAAGTAGGCCTGCATGTGACAGCATATGAAATGGCCTGGTTGGGTTGGAATGATGGAGTGAACGATGAGTGAATGAATGAGCATCATGAGCAGACAGGTGAATGAATGAGGCAGCAGAGAAGAGGGACACCCATGTCGGACAGGAGAGCAAGAGTAGGAGTTAGCCAGGAGTTGAAAAGGACACAGGATTTTCCATCAAAGCTTGTGACACAGTGACTGGCAGCATGTTTTTAGTGCTTGTGGCTGATTGGTGGCTGTTGATAGTCTGGGACTGGCATGTTTTTGGCCAGGAGGAGGCTGACTTGCCAGCAGGTGCTCTGGACAGTGCATGCAGTGGGTGCTAATGTCCTCACTGGAAGACTAAACTGTGAGATCTGCCACAGCCTGGACCTGCAGCAGGCCTGCTCTACCCTGCAGTCTTCTGGGAATCTGGTAGGCCCCCCTCTCATCAGGGTCTGTCTTTTGGAATGCTGTCTTAGGACGCTTCAGTTGACAAGCCAGGGCTGAGCAGGCCATGGTGAGGACACAGGCTGTATGGGAGTACTCACCCCTCCCATAAATAAGTATAAGGCTCACTTGCTAGGTCTGCAAAGTGGGGTTTACTCCCACTTGGTCCTCCCTGCCCCACCTTCCCACCAAGTGGTTCTGTCTCACAATACAGGTTGTAGAGACTAAGTGGGCTCAGCTGTTGAAGCATGAGGCAGAGGGAAAGGGCCAGGCTGTGTGAGCATCTGAGCAGGAGAAATGGGGCCCTGCCCTCCACCCCCACCCCGCAGGTGTACTGCGGGCGGGGCCTGAGCCTCACGCTCAGTGAAGGAGCAGAGCCCGGCTGCTTGGAGTCAGCTGCTGCAGGCCAGAGCCAATCTTGCTGCCGTCTGGAGCAGCCTGGCTGGCATACCTTCCTGAGAAGCAAGAGGGAGCCTTGCCAGGCCCTGGGGAGGTCCTCAGGCTTTGTCAGATCTTGCTGTGTCTGGGAGTGACAGGAGAAAGTGGGGAGTGACAGTTTCCGTGGGGAGAGAGGGTCTTGCCAGTACCAGTGAAAGGACCAGGTGCAAGGAGTGGGGAGGGGTAGGGGGTGGTACAAGAGCAGACTCCTGACTGGGCTGGGGGTGGGGAGGGAGGCACTCCTGTCCCCTCTTCCTCCTGCCCATCTGCTGCTCCAGCAGGCCTTCCTGCAGGGCTGAGACTGCAGGGTGGTGATCATGAACTATAGAATTCTAGAATGGCAGATCTGGGAAGGTGTCCGCTAGAGAGCAGGGAGTCCAGAAACCATGCTTGTGAAATTAGCATCTGGGGCACCTTCTTTCACAAGTGATTTCACAGGCACTGCTTCATCTCTCCTCCAGGCAAGCTGGTGACCTTGAAAGGGGACGAGGGGGGAGGGTCCAGGACTGCAAGGCACCTACTCAGTGCTTCTGAGCATCCTACCTCATGCAGTGCTCATCATGGCCTTAGTCATGATCTTGCCATTCTGCAGAGGAGGAAGCAGACTCGGGGAGGTGGTCTGCTCAGGTCTACGAAGCTGACAAGCAGCAGAGCCAGTCTTCTCCTGCATCTCCCACACACCCATTTTATGGATGAGGAAACAGAGTTGCTCTTTTCTACAACCCACCCTGGTGGACAGTGGCCCGATGGGACACTCACAGATTTCTTCCAGGCCCAGGGGGCCTCTGCCCACTGGGAGGGCTATTCCTCAGCCTCACAGTGCCCCCCACTGCCCACAATTCAAGAACACCCTATGTCACCTTCGGCAAATACTGACTCCTTCAGAGTCTCATCCCTGCCCGTGGACCCACAGACTTTAAAATATGGTTAGGAGGGTGTCTGGGGCTCCTGCCCATGCCTCTACTTTGCAGCTTATGGGGACATTGAGGCTGAAGGTGAAAGAGATGCTCTCCGCAGAGAAAGGGGCCCCGTTTGCTTCTAAAGCATGAAACAGTTGAGGTCAGTGACAGTCAACAGATGTGAGATCCAGGATTCTAGAGTCTTTGCCCTTTTGTCAAGGCAGGACTCGGGTCTGAAAAACCCCAGACATTTCAGTGGTTCTCTGAACCTGGGGCAATGCCCCCCAGGGGACATTTGGTACTGTTTAGAGACACTTTTGATTGTCACAACTGGTGGTCTACTGGCATTGAGTACAGAGCAGGGATACCACTGAGCATCCTGCAAAGCATAGGACAGCCCCCACAATAAAAAATTGTCCAGATGTCAGTAGTGCCAAGATGGAGAAGCCCTAGGTTTCGGTACACAGATGTGGTGCTCCGGCGCCATAGAGTGTGTTTGAAAGTGCTCAGCAGCTGGAGAACCCAGTACTGGTGCAGGTTTTCCATCTGACCTGGCCTGTGCTCTCCTTCCGCTCTGGGCCTGACTCTTCATCCATGCAATGAGGGATTCAGACTAGAGAATATTAAGGTCCCTTCCAGTCCCAACTCCATACTGTTCCATATGAAGAGAAAAATACTGTGGCTTCCATGTGACCTCTGCTCTCCTCCCACCCACCCTACCTGCCCTTCCCACCTTGGCTTTGTAGGGCTCCCAGAGACCAGGACGGACTCAGCCATGTCAGAGCTGGTGCCTGAGCCCAGGCCTAAGCCGGCAGTGCCCATGAAGCCTGTCAGCATCAACTCCAACCTGCTGGGCTACATTGGCATCGATACCATCATCGAGCAGATGCGCAAGAAGACCATGAAGACTGGTTTTGACTTCAACATCATGGTCGTTGGTATGAGTCCACGGGGTCACTGGAGGGTTTGGCAGCAGGTAGCACTAAGGATCCCATTCCTTTCCCCAGAATGGCCTCAGCCTTGGCTTCTCTTGGATGAGCTCTATCTGGGAGGGAGGATATTGCCATGCTGACCACAAAGGCCTGGCCGCTGTCTCCTCTTAGGGTTGGCAGTTTGGGGTGCATGGCCAGCCTGGTCCGCCTTCAGGTGGGTTCAGACAGGCAGCCTCTACCGCTCCGAGCTGCTTGCAGGTTTGTGGCATGAGAGAATCATTAGTGTCCTTCCTTCCCTACCTGCACAAGCTGGGGGGAGGATCGGGTAAAAGGTGCTCTTATTTCTAATCTTTCATAGAGCTTTGTAATTGAGAGGGAATTTCCAGAATTTGGTCACTGAGTAGTATCACTGTGTCACAAGGAGCTGAAACAAGGAGCTGGGCATCATCTTTCTTTCCTCCTCCCCAATATAATCAATCATCAAGTCCTGCCCCTTTTCCATGATTAACATTTCCAAGTCTGGCCTGGGGTTATGGCTCGGTGGTAGAGCACTTGTCCAGCATCTGTGAGGCACTGGGTTTGATCCTCAGCACCACATAAAAATATATACTAAGTACATATCCCAAGTCTGCCCACTTCTGTCCATCCCCCACTAGCACCTTAGCAGAGCTAAGTCTCCCACGTGTATCGCCTAAAGTGCTGACCTTCAGGTCTGTGCTTAAGAACTTGGCCCAGAGTGTAAATCACCTGAAAGGTCTTACTGTAACAAACATCAGTGTGCTCAGTGACATGAGACTTACTTTCAAGCGCAAAACTCTTATCTCAAGAATTAGTAGCAAATGGTTTGTGGATCCAGGAAGCCAGGCCAGAGGCCACACCTGGAGTGGCACCAGTCCTCCTGGTTCTCTCTCTCCTTTCCCCTGGAGTCCATCATCAGGTTACCCATCCCACTTACATCCCCTTAATATCCATCTCAACCTCAGGACTCCTATTCTGGCTGGTACTACTGCTCCAACCCACCTCTCTGTTTTTTTTTTTTTTTTTTGGTACTGGGGATTGAACCCAGGGGCACTCCACCACTGAGCCACATCCCCAGCCCTATTTTGTATTTTTATTTTAGAGACAGGGTCTCACTGAGTTGCTTAGGGCTTTCCTAAGTTGCTGAGGCTGGCTTTGAACTCACGATCCTCCTGCCTCAGTCTCCCAAGTGCTGGGATTACAGGCGTGCGCCACCACGCCCGGCTTCCAACCCACCTCTTACCACATCCCACGCAGCATCTTTCTCCTCACTCATGCAGATGGCTCTCCTCATTTTGCCATGCTCATTTACCTCTGAGCCTTTGCACGTGCAGAACTCCCTTTCTGCTTCTCACGGCTCATTCAGAGTTGTCTCCCAGGTTTCACCTTCATGGTTGCTTCTTCCTAGAAGTCTGTCTTCCTTAATCCCAGAAAGACTGGATTGGATTCCCTTTTAATGCTGTTACAACCCTGTGGCTATCTCTTCCATAGTGTTTATCATATTGTAACTGTGTGCTTATGCTTTGGTCTTCCTTGCACCAAAGGGCTCCTTGAGGGTTAGGATGATGTCTGAGTCCAGGTCTAAGTGGGATTGTGGAAGCCACCTCTCCTCCGCTGCTGGGCTGCAATTCTAGGACAACGCTTAAGAATACTTAATGAATGTTAGGTGCTGTGGTGGTCCATGCCTGGAATCCCAGCAACTGGGAAGACTGAGGCAGGAGGATTGCAAGTTTGAGGTCAGTCTGGGCAACTTAGTGAGACCCTGTCTCAATACAATAAAATGGATTGGAGATGTAGCTTGGTTGTAGAGCACCCCTGGGTTCAATCCCCAGCACAGGAAACAAACAACAAAAACAAACAAGCAAACAAACCTAAACAATGGTCATGTCCACTACTGAGCCCAACTATGGCCGTTTTAATATAATGGTCTAAGTGGCTTTTGCCGGCTGACCTGCTGGAATGAGAAAATGCCCCTTGCTTGCCATCACGATCTCATCTAGTTTCCTTCCTCCTCTTTTTATCAGTAAAGTAATCAAGACCCCCCAGTATATGGGGGGAAACCTGAGGAATCCAGAGGCACTCAGGGAAGGAGCACAGCTGGGTCTAAACCCAGGCTCTGGCCTCCCAGCCTGGTCTTTACACTGAGAAGCCACAAGAATAGTCCACACCAGCACTTCCTGGATTTCAGTGTCCAGAAGGTCTTCTGGAAGCCTAGCTAAGCTGCAGGTTCTGAGTCACAGGTCTGCGGTGGGCACGCAGGGAATGCCGATGCTGCTCTTCCTTTGTAAGGCTCTCCTGCGTGACTCTTGTCCACATTAATGTTGGGAAGCACCACTCAGACCTGTGGTTCCCAAAAGCATTTCAGTGGTAGAACTTCTTGAAGAACACTCTGCTGCTGGATCGCACGGTAATACAGGTGCAGAGAGCCAAAGGGATGGAGTTGGAGGCGGGCACTGAGACCCTGGCTGCCCGCTTCCCCTCTCGCTGTGCCCCTCTGGCATGGATCTCCAACAGGACATTGTTGTTGCTGTTGTACTGGGGATTGAACCCAGGGCTTTAGCGCCGGGAGCACAATTTAAAAACCACTATGCTAGAATAAAGAGTGGACATGGAGCCATGAACTTCTTGGGGTTCAAGTCCCTGCTCTTGAATTTCCTAGTTAAGTTGCCCTGCACACATTTTGTGTCAGAAGAGGATTAATCTCTCTAGGGCCACTTCAACTGGGGATAAAGATAGCTCTGCTGTGCGGCTCACAGGGCTGATAAGAAGACAGGTTTTGCTAACAGATGTGAAAGTGCTGAGCACTATGAGGTAGCATCAGAAATGCAGAGTGATTGTGCTTTAGTTTTATGTTTAGTATTAAAGACAGAAATCTTGAGTCAAGCAAAAGGGCAAACCAAAACAAAAAACTACCATATTAGACAGTCCCCTCTCCCAGTGTCCCCTTTCCTGGATCTCCAGGAAAGCGATCCAACTGGTGAATCCCAAGACCCCCTCCAGCAAGCAGGATGGCCTTCTCATCTGCCTGCTGACCCCACTCAGCCCCTCCATCCTTCAGTGAGTGGTCTGGATCACAGCCTTGGAATTCTGGAAGCTGGGAGAGCTGAGAGCTCAGGAGGTGGACATGGCCTCTCCCTACCTTGTCTTCCTCCTCCTGCCTTGCTGCAGGCCAGAGTGGACTGGGCAAGTCAACGCTGGTCAACACGCTGTTCAAATCCCAGGTGAGCCGCAAGGCTTCCAGCTGGAATCGGGAAGAGAAGATCCCCAAGACGGTGGAGATCAAAGCTATTGGGCATGGTGAGGACCAGGCGGGGACCCCTCTGGGCTTTGTTCAGAGGCGGATGATACCAGAAAGGGGAGGAATGAGGCATATGGGAGAATAAGACCTGAAAGACCACTTCATGATGGAGCAGAATTAAGCACTAAGCTCCACAAAGCCAACCCCTCAGACTGCTAGACCAGGAAAGGGAGAGAGAGGGCCTTGGATGGAAAGAAATGGGCCTTGGGCTGGATGATGAAGCATAGGTGGGACTTAGACACAGAAGCAGGAAGAAATAGGAGGGTATTCCGGATGGAGGGAACAGCATGCATGTAGGTGTTGAGCTGGGGAGACCCTAAACTTGACTTTTCCAATAACTAGTCCTGAAGAAAAGAGGCCTGGGCTTCCTGGTTCATAGGCTGCGGGGCATGTGGGGTCAGCTACAGGACTGACTTCTCTGATGCCTCTTCTGTTCATCCCTCAGTCATAGAGGAAGGTGGTGTCAAAATGAAGCTGACTGTCATCGACACCCCAGGCTTTGGAGACCAAATCAACAATGAAAACTGGTATGTCTGCCTCTGAGTTTTCTGTCCTAAATACTCTGCTGGGAAGATATGAACGTGGTGCAGATTCATTCATGCTAAGAACCATCTGCATCCTCTGTGTTCTGCAGGTCCCTAGAGCCCAGGCAGAGGTTAGGTTCCCTGGGGGAGTTCTACCCTTACCGACCATCCATGGAAATCCATTCATGGGAGTGGGGCCTGAGGGAGAATAGGCAGATATCCTAGACCTGCCAGGGTTGTGACCTGACTGTGTCTAAGATGAGCTCCTGGATCCTGTCCTTCTGCTACATTCTCAGCTGGGAACCCATTGAAAAGTACATCAATGAACAGTATGAGAAGTTCCTGAAGGAGGAGGTGAACATCGCCAGGAAGAAACGCATCCCTGACACTCGCGTCCACTGCTGCCTCTACTTCATCTCCCCCACAGGACACTCGTATGTACCAACCCCACCTCTACTGCTAAGTCTGACTCTGATTTGTATCAGCTGTACCTGTCCTGAATTGGGTAATCAATACCTGGACTTAACTGGTATTGATACCAGCTAAGGGGCCATCTGGAGGGCAGGATGGAATGAATGTAGTCATGACTTTGGGATTTCCCAGGCTTCCCATAAGAAAGTCTCACTTGCTTACCAGGAAGGTAAAACTGACCATCATCCACCTCCATACTGCCCACTGGTATCCCAGCACAGCTTGACTGTACTAGAGAAGTTGGTATATGTGAGTGGAGAGCATCTCATTAGTTCAAGAAATTTTTGCTTTGAATAAAGCTTGGAAACAAGAAGAGTGAAGTAGGGAGAGGCAGGCCTACCAGATCGGGGCTGATATTTTGGTAGGATGTGGGACCCAGCCATAGGCATCTGAAAGGTAGCCAGACAGCTAGGAGTTCAGAGATGAAGGCTGACCAAGCAGAATGTGCTGGGAACTCAGCTTGTGAGTTGCAGGTGGGCCCCACGATAGGAGGTGTGGGAAGAGGCAGAGTCAGAGGGATGCTGTTGGTATCTCGAGCAGCCTTCCTGGGGGATGAAGTGTGTGTCCCATGGCTTGTTACGGGTGCTGGGGCAGAGTTCAGTTCTTGAGGACAGCATTAGTAAGATAGGCCCCAATGTTTGAAGAAAACATACTCAGCAGGTGTTCAGTGACGGGGGAGGAGAGATATGAAACGAGACCCTTGGGCCAGGCCAAACCTCAGCAAAGGTGGGCTTTATCCCTCCCTAGACCTTGGCCCATGGTCAGAGAGAACCATATGAAAACCTGACTTAATGAATATTCCAGATTGCAAACTAAAGCCAGGTTGGAGCCCCCTCATGTTGGGGAGGACCAGGACTTCAGACTGTGGTGGTGGGGGACAAAGCCCCCAGCTGGGCCCTGTAGGACCATGGGACCTAGGAGGATGTCCATACATAAGTGCAGTTCCATAGGCAGAATAAGACACGCAAGTAACCATGACACAAGAACACATGGATGGGGACAACCATCCATAGATATTTCCAGGAGAAAGTAATGCCTAGGTCAGAAAAGGTGTCAGGAAGGTGTGGTTTGAGGAGGACCTAAGGAGAGGCAGAATTTGCGTGGATACAAGGAAGAAAGGTGGGGGTGGGACTGTGTGCAGGTGGAAAAATTGGGGCCAGTCTGCAGATGGTCAGGTGATGTGTGTCAGAGAGGAGAGGCAGGAGTCTCATGGCCTCAGCCAGATTCCTAGCCCAGTCCTCTCCCAAGGAGGGGCCTCGAGAGGTGACAGTGGCCAGGGTGGATGGCAGGTGGTTCTGACATTATTGCCTTCTCTGGGCCACAGCTTGCGACCCCTTGATCTTGAGTTCATGAAACATCTCAGCAAGGTGGTGAACATCATCCCTGTCATTGCCAAGGCTGACACCATGACCCTGGAGGAGAAGTCCGAATTCAAACAGAGGGTAAGAAGGCCCCTGTTCTCCTTTTCCTGCCTCCAGCGCTTCCTTCCTCTCCTCCAGGTCCAAGCCATCTCCTAGCTCTCATTATCTTCCTGCCTCCACCACCCATCTTCCCCCAACTCCCCACCCCAGCTCCCAATTAACCATTCAGGAGGCTGGGGCTGGCGGTACCTGGGGACCAATGGCAAGAAGCCAGTGCAGCTCCAGGCTGCCTTCTTCCACACTCCACAGCTGGCTGTGGAGACCACTGCATACATAAGTATCTGTGAACACCAAAATCTCACTCCTCAAAGGTCAGATTACTCCAGGGACTGGACTAATTAGTCAACCGCCTGCTAGTCCTCAGTGACATCATCTATGTCTCAGCCTACCACTAGCTGGATGCCCTGGAGGGATAAGGGGAGGGTGTACCAGCCAGTGAAAAGACAGTTGCTGCCTTAAGAGAATTACAACCAAACTGAACACTGAAGAGGTCCCGGATGGCCTCCTAGAGGAAGGGACTCAAGCAGGTCTTGAAAGAAGGCGAACAGGAGTGTGGGGCAGAGCCTCACCTCTCTTTCCTCCTTATGGGCAGGAACGTAGCATGCAGCCCACGAGCACTGCCTGGTGGCATCTGGACTCAGGCACGCTGCTTGTTCAAATCGCAGACCCTGAGAGAGGCACACTGGTGTGCCCGGGACTCTTCCTCCTCTCAGGCTGGGTGTGGTGATTACATTTCCTGAGGCTCTTCCTGCTGCCCAAGGCCTCAGAGTGCAGAGATGACTGTGATCAAAGCCTGGGTCTGTCTCTCAGACTCACATTCCATGCATGTGCATATGGACACGCACCTCACGCACCTCACACAAACCCGCCCTTCTCTTCTGTTACGACACACGACTATCTTGTTTCTCCTCCCCCTCAGGTGCGAAAGGAGCTTGAAGTAAATGGCATTGAATTCTACCCCCAGAAGGAATTTGATGAGGATCTGGAGGACAAGACAGAGAATGACAAAATCAGGGTAGGTGCCCAGGCTCTGTTCATCCCGTGGAGCCCCTCGTGCACTTGGGACATGTGTCACATGCCTCCTCTGTCTTCCCACCTGTTTTTCCTCTCCATATCCCTGTGCCACCTCGTCTGACCCAGACCAGAAGTGACAGGGGGCAAGGAGGACAATGGCTCTGGCCAGGACTATGATCCCATAGAGGGGCTCCCTGTACCCAGAAAGCCAGTGTTCTCTTCCAACCCCTGACCACACAAAGCACCCTCTTTCCCCCATAGGCCTGGCAAAATCGAGAGTGGTGAGGCAGGGCAGCAGGCAGGGGAGACACTGGGCAGGTCCTGGGGCAATCTGGGTTCTAGTCAGACGCTGCCTCCATTTCCTCCTCTGTAAAATGCAGTGGCTAGACTAGGTGAATGGCTTATAAGCTTCTTCACCCCTTAGAATTCTTAAAAAATTGCATCTCAGAACTCCAATATACAACACCTAAGAGCAGAGCTGCTTTGGCAGAGCCCTGCCTTCCCAGCAGCCTCTGGGATACCTGCTGTGCACCTGAAGGAGGCACCTGACACCTGACACGTTTCAGGAAACTGTCAGCCTGTGTGATTTCTAGGGTCCCTCTCAATTCCAAATTTCTACCATTTCGTGATTCTCCATCAGAATCCTGGGATCTAGCCTGGGTTTTTCAATGAATCATCTGTAACCTGAGACATGCCCCATTGCTTTGGTTCTGAGTCTTCTCCATCCAGTGCTGGGAATCGAGCAGAAGCTCCTTACCTTATAGAATTGGGACAGGTAGTTAATTGAAAAGAAAAATCAACTGAATGAGGGAATCACTTTTTTTCAACCAGGTATATAAATCTTGAATGTTTAAATATTCTATGAAATTAAGTTAAAATAACAAAACATGCATCATATTCATAAAACACTTTTCATATAAAACCAAGACCTTTCCTTTGAGAATAAGTCCCCCCTTTTCTTTTTCTTTATTGTGGTGCCAGAGACTGAACCCTGGGCCTCTACCACTGAGTGATACCCCCACTCTGAATGTCAAAGCAGCTTCCTTTGTGAAGTCTTTCTGAAACCTTTGATTTAATTTTTATAGAAACAGTTCTCTATGTGCATGTGACTCCAGCCTATACCTGCAGTCCCGTGCGGCATAGCCACATGAGGCAAATGACATTGGTATCACCTAGTGATGTAGCCTCTGAGTGTGTAAAGTGCACACTATGACGTTTGTACAACACAATCACCCACTGACACAGTTCTCAGAATTGACCCTGTCATTAAGCAATGCTTGACTAGTGAATTCATCCAATGACAATAACAAGTACACCTCAGGCAAATACATTTGGGAACAAACAGCTGGCATTTGGCGGACATACAACTCACCTGGTGGAGCAGGGGGCCTGGTGCCATGAGAGTTCAGCAGATGTGGGCATCTGCCAGCAGCTTTCCTGGAAGATAGCATAAGGCATCGGCGAATCTGGCTGGCCCTCCGGTGGGTGCTGCTGGATTGCAAGGCTGTTCCAAATCAAGCAAAATGTGTTCTGAAGCACTACGAAATGAACAAAGTGCACTCCGCTGGAGGGAAGGTGGCTTTCAGAGGTTAGCTAGCCATGTAGTGGTTTATTCAGGGTTTAACCCAGGACTTCTGCCTCCTAGTCCAGCCCTCTTTTCAAGGGACAGAGCCTTGCTCTTGAAATCTTAGTATCACCAAATGAGCATCAGAAATGTGTGGCTCAGGGGTAGGCAACCAAGGCCATTTGCTGTCCTGCCTTGGACATTCTGGTCATGGGGGATGACTGTGCACTTGTGTCTGGTTTGTGTTTCTGCCCATGTCCAGCAGGAGAGCATGCCCTTCGCTGTGGTGGGAAGTGACAAGGAGTATCAAGTGAATGGCAAGAGGGTCCTCGGCAGAAAAACTCCCTGGGGGATCATTGAAGGTAATTAAATGCATTTTCTGGAAGAATCAGCTGCTGATCAATTATCCAGCCATTGGTTCAATCGAGCGTGGGTCTGGCTCTGTTGTAAGATGTGTGATATACCCATGATGCCAGGCAGATTCTGCCCATAAGGAGCATGCAGTCTAATTGAGAAGAAGATGCTCACAGGTAGGAAGCAGTGAGACCCATTTAGCACCTGACCAGGTGGCACCAACTTGGTGTGTCATTCAGAACACAGTTTAGCAAGGACTGTAAAACCAGTTTTCATGAGAAGGAGGATGTGATCTGGCAGAGTACTGAAGGGTGGGTGCCTCAGATGTTGCCTTTTCCATTTTATTGTGAATGAATGTGACCTTGGGCAGGTCGTGATGATTCTGAAAGTTTGTGAAGGACTGCTTCGGTGGTCTCATTGGATGTGATAGCCCTATTAGGGGAGCAGGGCAGGGGCTCCTGCCCTCAGAACTTAAGCTTCTGAGGTACCTCAGTCTTGGGTTAAGTGCCTTGCCCTCGTAACTTTTTTTTTTTGTGGTGGTGGGGATTGAACCCAGGGCCTTGTACTTTCAAGGCAAACTCTCTACCAACTGAGCTATATCCCCAGCCCACCTTGTAACTTTTTTTGTGTGTGATGCTAGGGATTGAACCCAGAGCCTTGCACATGCCATCATAGAACTTAATGGTGATTCTTGGACTTCAGATAATGTGATCCCAAATCCAAGCTCCCCACTTTGTCTTGAATTATCTCTTGTTTTCCAGTAACCCATTGTTGGAATTATTTAAAAAATGTTTTATTTAAAAAAAGCTTGGGGGGGAGTGCTGGCGACTGAAGCCAGGGCCTTGTGCATGCTAGGCAGGTGCCCTACCACTGACAGACTACATTACCCAGGCCTTTTTATTTTATTTTCAGACAGGGTCTTGCTCATTTTCTCAGGCTGGCTTCAAACTCATGATCCTTCTGCCTCAGCCTCAGGAGTAGCTTGCCACCATACCTGACTGTGCATGAACTTGTTTTTTTTTTTTTTTTGAACCTGGGATTGAACTCAGGGACACTCGGCCACTGAGCCACATCCCCAGCCCTATTTTGTATTTTATTTAGAGACAGGGTCTCACTGAGTTGCTTAGGGCCTTGCTAAGTTGCTGAGGCTGGCTTTGAACTCACGATCCTCCTGACTCAGCCTCCCAAGTCGCTTGGATTACAGGCGTGGGCCACCATGCCTGGCTTGTGCATGAACTTTTAAAGATGATTTGACCGTTCTATGTGTATTACTTTCTTTTAGTCATATCATAAGTTCCAAGGATAGGAAGTGTATCTTAGGCCTTGGCAAGTTTCTTAGACTTCCAGTGTTAGTTTTCTCTGTGAAATGAGAAAAATAATAGTCCTGTCATTTTACAGAGTCTGGAATAGTATGTCTATTGTAGCTGTTTATAAATATTTGTTCAATGAATAACATCTAGTGAACAGGGCTGGGGATGTGGCTCAGTGGTTGAGTGCTTGCCTGGCCTGCATGAAGCCCTGGTTTGATCTCCAGCACCACACATACACAGAAAAGTCCAGTAAACTGAAGTAAGCAACGTACAAAATAACCTGTCCCATGCTCTCTTTAAATGCCTCTCTGACCCAGAGGTTTACCTCCTGGATGTTGACTAATGAAATGACCACCTGTTTTCTTTTGTTTTGTTCATAGTGGAAAACCTCAACCACTGTGAGTTTGCCCTGCTTCGAGACTTTGTCATCAGGTAAGATGACAGGTTTGACCCAGACCTCAGATTTAATTACTTGGGGTCTAGGGCCATCTGTTCAGATTTACTTCCTGGGACTCCAGGTGTCTGGTAGAGCTTTCTATCCCAGTTTCTGCTCCTGCCTCAAAGCAGAAGGGACTTCAGAAGGGGCTCTCTGGAGTGGGTCCTAGTCACTGGGTTCTGCTCCTTGAAGTGTTAACCTCAGAGGTGGGCCATCTCCTCCTCTTGTGGCCCCTAATCTCATTCCCCTCTCTTCTCACCCTGTGTCCTTCAGGACCCACCTCCAGGACCTCAAGGAAGTGACACACAACATCCACTATGAGACTTACAGGGCCAAGCGACTCAATGACAATGGAGGCCTCCCTCCGGTGAGCGTGGACACAGAGGAAAGCCACGACAGTAACCCATGATGACCCCTTTTCTGTCGTCACACATACCCACTTCTCCATACACACACATCCCAAATACCACCTCCAGCCACCTTCTTCCTTCAGCTCTGTCCCACAGGCCTGTCTGGTATTTGTGGAACATCTTGTCCACATTGTGTATGTGTATGCGTGTGCATGTGCATGTGTGTGTATGAGAGAGAGAAAATGAGAGTGTGTGTGTGTGTGTGTGTGTGTGCACACACCCAGGGATGAGGTACTTTTATTGCCCTCCCTGGAAAGTCCCTTTTAAGTGTGGTTCCTCCATGAATGTCTTCTTTCCTTCTGTCCCAGAACAAAGCTGTGCCCCTCACTCAGGAGGTCTGGGGGAGGTTTAGAAAGAAATGATGGGAGCAGGTGAGCCGCAGGACAGGAAACTCTTCCTCACTTCTGACCTTGTCCACAAACTGGGGCTGTAGAGGTTCTCCAGGGACAGGTGGCTGAGCTGGACTGAGTGGTGGGGGGAGGGAGTTCAGGACTTCTTCCCTGAGAGTTGGTGCGGTCCTGGGTACAGTGAGGACCTCCTGGGAGAAGGGAAAGGAAGGTCACAGGGGAAATAGAAGTATGTCTGAGCTGGGTTCCTGCAGAAAGAAGTGAGCTACACCCTCTGGTCTATGTCAAGGTCACTGTCAAAGACTGCTGCTTTCCTGGCTCACCTGGCTTTTGCTCCCAGGCCGGTTTCCGGCCTCTGCCTCCTCCTCTTTCCCTCTTTCCCTCCCTTCTTCATACATTCATTTCTTCCTCCCTCCTGCCTGTCCCTGACATCTTTCACTTCCTTTTAGACTAATCCACTTTAGCTTCATTTCTGCATTTAGATTTATGCCCAGTCTACTACTGAAAAAATAACTTTAGACCACCCTAAAGTGAGATCACAAGTCCAAGCGCTTGGAAGTACAGTCTGAGATCACAGGAAAAATCAGAGCCATAGAGAGAACACTGAGGGACAGCGTTTCCTCAGTGGAGACTTGAAATTGGCCCTGATCGTGGGGGGCAGCACAAGGCAAAGAAAGAAACGTGGGGAGTTATGCAGTTGCCACACATGCTGGTACAAAAGGGCGGCTTTTTTTTTTTTTTTTTTTTTTTTTTTTTTTTTTTTGGTGAGGGGATTAAATCCTAGAAGAACTAATTCCATTGAAGTATCAGGAAAAATATACACTATTTCTCAGTGGTTTGGCTTCGGAGATAAATTGTAGACCACACCTCCCTTTTCTCCATCAGACTTGTGTCCCTGGTGAGCTGGCCCCTCTCTGCCTCCCTTTGTCTCATACATACTTGACTTCCTTTTCTCTGCTCTTTCCTTTTGTTCTGAAGTGAATTGCATTGTGTTTGTCCTTCTCTCCTTACCCACCCACCCGACTCCTGCAGACATTCCCAGTGACACCATAATCATACATTAGCCTTTTCTTGCCTTTCCTATAGCCCTATATTTATTAACACATATACTTCCCCTTTTTATTATACAAATAAGTTATTCTTTTTCCTTTAATCTGTAGGATTACTGAAATTTGGGGCTGGGGGAGCCATTTAGCCTTAGGAAAGGGAAAACACCAAGTGACACTGTTTACAACCTTACCAAATCTCCTGTCCCACTGCCTGGTCCAACCTTGGTGTTCAACTGGTCCTCTGAACGCCAGCATTTATAATCCCAGTCCTTATCACTCAGGTGCTAGGCAAATAAAACAGAGGCTTAAGATCCAAGATTTGATGGGCCAGGAAAAGGGGAGGGGTGAGCAGGTCACTAGTACCCCAACCCTAGAGCTTCAGCCTTTCCTGGAGGCTGATTTATTAATCCAGCCCTTGTCTTCCTTTGCCCATAAAGACATGCCAGGGTGGGCACCTGTCAGGACAGAACAGCAGCAGAGCTTACTACATGTCAACCAAAGAGGCCTCCCTGGCTCCAACAGCGAGCAGTCCTGTATGGAGATATGGGAGTGGATACCTGGGACCAGTAGGGGAAGACTGGGGAGAGGGAGGTGGGCCTTGGCGAGGCTGCCTAGGAGAGAGGTGCCTGGCACCCCTACACCATGGTCTCAGCCTCCCTGGAGGAGCTGTTTTATGTGTCTGCTGCCAGATGCTGGTCTGTGTACCCTCAACCGTTCTCAACCCTCCTGCAGGGAGAAGGCCTCCTGGGCACTGTCCTTCCACCTGTGCCAGCCACCCCCTGCCCCACTGCTGAATGAAGGCCATTTCAAGCGCGGCTTCTCCCTCCATTCCTTCAGCTGTCATTGCTGCAGGGCAGTCCTTTTCAGTGCTGTGCTTGTCTAGCCCACCACCACAGCCCCTGTCCATCCTCAGCAGGTGGGAGGGCCAGCTGCCCCCTTAGGACAGTGGCTTCCTCCATTAGCCAGGCCACTCCTCTCAGTGCAATGGAGCTCTTGCCAGCACTGCCCTGCTCCATCGTCTGTCAGCTGGTCCCAGCCATCTCTAGGGAGAGAAAACTCACAGGAGCTGCTTCTGCCCTTGCAACCCATACCAGCTGTTTGTGACCATCTCCAAGGGAAGCAGCATGGCTCCCTCTCCATTCATCTGCATGAGCTCCTCTTGGCTTCCTTAAGGGGCCAAGAAAGCCATTTTTCTGCTTGTCAGATTCATTGAGACCAGCTGTGAGCCCGTGTGGGACAAGGGTGTCTCCTTCATTGCTTAAAGGTATCTAGAAGGGTGGGTCACTGCAGGAGTAGGGGAACAAGGGCTAGCATCACTTTTTAAAATCACCACTGTGGCTGGCCCAGAGTGTGGGTACATACCCTCTCCACCCCATAATGCAGTCACCTAGGAAGAGTGGTCTTCCTGAAGAGAATTTGCTGGAGTTGACTTCCTTATCCCCAAACTAAAAAACAACAACAACTGAACACACACAAAATCTCAGAAACCTATAAGCTACACACTAGGAAGAAAAAAAAAAAGCACCCTTCTGTACACTTAGCAATAAGAGGGATCTTTTCCCGCTTGCCCCTACTTCCCACCCTGCACCATCCCCACCCCATTAATGTGAGTAATGAATTAGCCTGGCCCCAGGTGGTCACTGTGGGCTACGGAAAATACCCCACAGAGGGCAAGGACCCCATCGGATGCATGAATGTTTGCGAATGTCGGCTGCCACTGCCCCACACAGTGTCTTTATAGAATCTTCCCAGACCCTCCCCTTCCCCCCGCCTCCCCCAATCTCCACCTGGACACAAATTGCTCAAAGGCTGGTGACTTGTGGGCCATTCATCTCCAACCAAGTCCTGATGGAACAAGAGGCCCAAGCCTAGGGGATGCAAGAACGACCCATTTCTTAATTGTTACCAGTCCCAGTCAATCTTTTGGTGACATTCTGGTTAAATTTTCCAATTGAAAAATGAGCCAACAGACACTCAAACTGGTTGTGTAAATGTTCCTAGACTTTATGTGTTGTACAACTAAACATTGATGTTTGAACAATAATCGCCTGGCCTGTGTCTTATTTGTGCTCCTTGACCAAATCAGCTATTAGGTCAACTCACTCATGTTTGGAGAGTGAGCAGGGTAGTAGTCACAAATACTAGAGATGGAAATATTTTGTGAAGTCAGTTCACATGCAGGTGGCATGAAGTCAGACCTCCGTCATTATTTCCTGGGGTTTTGTATCCAAAATGATAAAGCTCTCACATGTGACCTCGAAGGATGCTGTGCTTTGCCTTCCTCAGTGAAAACGTTTATTATCATTCAGGTAACTTCCTATTTTCCCACCTTCTCTTCTCTGAAGGCATCAAGGGATCAGGTCTATTAAGGGAGTGGACCCATGTTGACTAGGAGCCTCCCTATTATGGAGTGAATATTTTGAGTTAAGAATTTAAACTTAAGCACTAGCTTATATCTTTCTTCTACTTAATCCTTCCTCTTCTTGAGGTGCCCACTCTGTAGCAAGCAAACAACTCTCACCTGGGTCTTATTTCTTTGAGTTTATAAAAGTAACTGTATGCAATTATGTCTGGGACCTCAACTTTCTGTAGGGTGGATGCAAGGTGTAGATGAATGGTGGCAAGTGGTTTGGAAGGGTCAGAATCTGAGGAAGACAAGTCAGACTTTTGGAATCATTCAAGTAAAATGATGAGGATGGGGAGTAGAGTGGCAACACAACACAGATTTGAGAGAGAAGTTTAGTGGACATCAAATATTACAGTAAAAGAAACCTAAAAGCTCCTCTAGTTCAATGTCACCATACAGATATGGAAACAAGCCAACAAAACATTCTTGGACTAACACCCAAGGTTGTGGTTAGTTACCACGGCAGGGTAGAGACTATATCTCAATGCTCATTCTACTGCTCTGCACCATCCCTACTGTATTTTATTTGTTGTACTAAGTCGGACTTAATTTTTTCTTTTCTGAAATCAGGATACACCTTACAACCGACGGCATGTCAGTTTATCTGGAAACTTTTTTCCTCACTGGCACATTAATATTTGATGCATTTTATGCTTGAGAGCATTTTAAATGGAATAAAATACAGTAGCCAAGAAGATGTTAATTTAAAGAGCTCTGGTGCCATTTGTGAAGTTTAAGGGAAGTAAGAATAGGTACAACATTCTAGCCCTCACAACAATTCTGGAACAGTGTTACCCATCGGATCCTCAATCACCTTTTGAGAAGGCAGGATAGTATGATGGATGAAAGCCTTTGGGCTTTCTCGACTCAGGCTCAAAATTCCCCTTCCACTTCCTGACTCATCTCACCCGCCCTTTTCTGGATGCTAACTCACAAGACAATCAGCTCTGATTCCGGGCCTTGTCTTACGGAAGAAAGTTCTGTGGTCTTAGGAGAGGAGAGGAATAGTTCCAGACTCTTTTCTGGGAAAGGCGGGGGGAGTCACGGGCAGGGCAGTCACGGGCTCATCCTGGCAGATGTTCTGGGGTGGTTGCTTTTAACTTCCATTCCTGGAAGGACCAGCCCACGTCTGTCCTAAGCATGGTCAGGGGAACGGCAATTCTGCACCATCGACGGTGAGGTTGCTCACCCAACCCTCATGCCCTCCATGCCCCAGGGGCGGAGCCAATTCCCTAGGCCCCGCCCCCATAAGGGACTGGACAACATTGGCCCCGCCCGCCACCACGACCACGCCCCTCACGTAACCCGGGCCTCGTGCTCTCGCCCCAGGCCGTGCGCCATAATCTCCGCCCTCCCCCACAGCTCGTGGCAGGCCCCGCCCCTTTCCATCTGAGGGGCGGCGGGAGGGGGCCTGGGGCAAGATGGCGGTGAACCAGAGCCACACCGAGGACCGCCGCGGGGCCGTCATTCCAGTTGGTGAAAGGTGCCTGCGGGGACTCGGGGCTGCCTCAGAGAAGGGAGGCGGCGAATGGGGTAGACCTGTGGGATGGCAGGCGTTCAGCGAATCACGGGCTTTCCCGCCTTTTCCGGGAGTGCCACTCGGGGTTCGTCCTCGGTGTTCCCCCAGGGAGGGTCGCGCGGAGCTCGTGGCCTCTGCGCGTGAAGGGTAGGGCCGCGTGGGGGAGCGTCCATCCCGCAGGGCCCAGTGTCGGCTCGCCCCACAGCGGGGCCACAAACTCAGAGACCCAGACGCCCACTCCCCGTGCGGCCCACCTGCGGTCCACGTGGGTCTCTGCCGCACCCAGCGCGGTGCTGAATGATGGTCTCCTCCCTCTGCACCCAGGTGCCCTCGTTGCCCGGTTGTCCGCTCTAGCAGTGACCTTTTTTCTTTTCTGGGGTAGGAGGGGTTGAATCTAGGGCTTCAGGAAAGCTGGGCAAGTGCCCTACCACTGAGGGACTGAGCTGCCTTTCAGCCCCAGAACCTTTTCTTTTTCTTAAAAAATTTTAAATTTGACAGTAGAATGCATTTTGACACATTGTACATAAATGGAGCATACCTTCTCATTCCTCTGGCTGTACAAGGTGCTGAGTCATACCAGTAGTGTAAACATACATGCATATAGGGTAAAAATATGTCTCATTCTAATGTCCTGCCCGTCCCACCACCCCGCCCCTTCCCTCACTCCCCTCTGCATAATCCAGAATTCCTTCCTTCTTCCCTAACCGTCCCCGCCCCATTATGGCTCAGCATTGCTTGTCAGAGAAGACATTGGGCCTTTGGTTTTTGGGGATTGGCTTATTTCACTTGGCATGATATTCTCTAGTTGCATCCATTTACCTGCAAATGCTGTGATTTCCTTCTTCTTTAAGGTTGAGTAATATTCCATTGTGTATATATACCACATTTTCTTTATCCATTCATCTGTTGAGGGGCATCTAGATGGGTTCCATAAGTTATTATTGTGAATTGAGCTGCTATAAACATTGATGTATCTGTGTCACTGTAGCCTGCTTATTTTAAGTCCTTTGGATATAAATGGGGGATTTGGATAGCTGGGTCAAATGGTGGTTCCATTCCAAGTTTTCTGAGGAATCTCCATACTGCTTTCCAGAGTGGTTGCCCCAACTTGCAGTCCCACCAGCAGTGTATGAGTATACCTTTTTCTCCACATCCTCACCAACATTTAGTGTTGCTTGTATTCAATTGATAATGCCATTCTGACTGGAGTGAGATTAAATTTTAGAGTAGTTTTGATTTGCATTTTTCTAATTGCTAGAGATGATAAACACTTTTTCATATGTTTGTGATTGATTGTATTTCTTCTGTGAAGTGTCTGTTCAATTCCTTAGCCCATTTATTAATTGGATTATTTGGGGTTTTGGTATTTTTTGACATCTTTATATGCCCTGGAGATTAGTGCTCTGAGAAACGTGTGGTAAAGGTTTTCTCCCATTTTGTAGGCTCTCTCTTCACGTTGTTGTTTCCTTTGCTGAGAAGAAGCTTTTTAGTTTGAATCCATCTTATTTATTTATTTATTTATTTATTTACTTATTTACTCTATTTGTTTTTGGCACTGGGGATTGAACCCAGGGGCACTCCACCACTGAGCCACATCCCCAGTCCTATTTTGTATTTTTATTTTAGAGACAGGGTCTCACTGAGTTGCTTAGGGCCTCACTAAGTTGCTGAGGCTGGCTTTGAACTTGCGATCCTCCTGCCTCAGCCTCCCAAGTGCTGGGATTACAGGCGTGTGCCACCGCGCCCGGCCATCCCATTTATTTTTATTTTTATTTTATTTTTTGTGGGGGAGAAAACACTTTTTATTGGGTATTATTATTATTTTTTTTTACAAACACACTGGAAAATCATGCAATGCTGCCCACATTGGAAGCAATCCTGGGCCACAAATCTGCACACTCCTTTGCCACTGGTCCTTGCCATCTCGCCTTTATTGTTTACTATGACCCCTGCATTATCTTCAAATTAAAGAAAAACACTGTCTTTTCTCCGGTAGGACTTTTGTTGTCGAATTACCACTGCTGAATGTGCCTTCTGAGCTCAGGTTTGCCCTTCTTGACTGTGGCCATCGCCATGCCATCCACACCAGCAGCAGGAAGTCTGTTGAGTCGTCCCTTGATCACCTTCACAGAGATGATATACAGATTTTTGGCTCCTATGTTATCAGCACAATTGATCACTGCTCCTACCGGAAGACCCAGGGAAATCTGGAATTTTGCACTGGAGGATCTACCATGTTCTTGCTTCGACATCTCGAAAGCTGGGAAAGGATGGAAAAGCCATCCCATTTATTGATTCTTAATTTCACTTCTTGTGCGTTAGGAGTCTTGTTAAAGGAAGTCAGGTCCTAAGATGACGTGATGAAGATTTGAGCCTCTTTTTCTTCTAGTAGGCACAAGGTCTCTGTTCTAGTGCCTAAGTCTTTGATCCACTTTGAGTTGATTTTTGTGCAGGGTGAGAGATAGAGGTTTAATTTCATTTTGTTACATATGGATTTCCAGTTTTCCCAGCACCATTTTGTTGAATAGGCTATTTTTTCTCCAATGTGTTTTTGGTGCCTTTGTCTAGGATGTGATAACCATATTTATGTGGGTTTGTCTCTGTGTCTTCTATTTTGTACTATTGGTTTACATGTCTTTTTTGGTGCCAATACCATGCTGTTTTTGTTGCCATTGTTCTGTAGTATAGTTTAAGGTCTGGTATTGCGATGCCTTCTTTATTAGTCTTTGTGCTAAGGATTGCTTTGACAATTCTGGGTCTCTTATTTTTCCAAGTGAATTTCATGATTGCTTTTTCTAGTTCTATGAAAAATGTCATTAGGATTTAATAGGAATTGCATTAAATCTGTATAATGCTTTTGGTAGTATGGCCATTTTGACAATATTGATTCTGCCTATCCAAGAACATGGGAGATCTTTCCATCTTCTAAGATTTTCTTCAGTTTCTTTCTTTAGTGTTCTGTAGTTTTCATTGTGGAGGTCTTTCACCTCTTGTTAGATTGATTCCCAAGTTTTTTTTTTTTTTTTTGAGGCTATTGTGAATGGGGTAGTTTTCCCAATTTCTCTTGCAGTGGATTTATCACTTATGTATAGGAATACATTTGATTTATGGGTGTTGATTTTATGCCTGCTACTTTGCTGAATTCATTTATGAATTCCAGAAGTTTTCTGGTGGATTTTCTTTTGTCTCCTAAATATAGGATCATGTCATCAGCAAATAGTGATAGTTTGTGTTCTTCTTTTCCTATTCATATCCCTTTAATTTCTTTCTTCTAATTGCTCTGGCTAGAGTTTCAAGGACAGTGTTGAATAGAAGTGGTGAAAGAGGGCATCCCTGTCTTTTTCCAGTTTTTAGAGAGAACGCTTTCAATTGTTCTCCATTTAGAATGATGTTGGCCTTGGTTTAGCAAATACAACTTTTACAATATTGAAATATGTTCCTACTATCTGTAGTTTTTCTAGTGTTTTGAACTTGAAGAGGTGCTGTATTTTGTCAAATGCTTTTTCTGCGTCTATTGAGGTAATCATATGATTCTTGTCTTTAAGTCGATTGATGTGATGCATTATGTTTATTGATTTCTGTATGCTGAACCAACCTTGCATCCCTGGGATGAACCCCACTTGATCCTGGTGTGCTAAATATGTTTTTGTATGCAATTTGCCAAAATTTTATTGAGAATTTTTGAGTCTGTGTTCATCAGGGATAATTATTTGAAGTTTTCTTTCCTTGATGTGTCCTTGTCTGGTTTGGGTATCAGGGGCCTTATAGAATGGGTTTGGAAGGGTTCCCTCCTTCTCTGTTTCATGGAATAATTTGAGGAGTATCAGTGTCAATTCTTCTTTGAAGGTCTGGTAGAACTCAGCTGAGAATCTGTCTGGTCCTGGGCTTTTCTTTGTTCATAAGCTTTTGATGGCATCTTCTATTACGTTGCTTGAAATTGGTCTGCTTAAATTGTGTCTGTCCTCCTGCTTCAGTTTGGGTAGATTGTATGTCTGTAGAAATTTGATTAGAGAATAAATTTTCAAAATAGTTTCTAATTATCTTCTGTATTTCAGTAGTATCTGTTGTGATAGTTCCTTTTTCATCATGAATTTTTAGTTATTTGAGTTTTCTTTCTTTTTCTTTATTAGTGTAGCTAAGGGTTTATTAATTTTATTTCTTTTTTCAAAGAACCAACTTTTTATTTTGTCAATTTTTTCAGTTGTTTCTTTTGTTTCAATTTCATTGATTTCAGCTCCGATTTTAATTATTTCCTGTCTTCTACTGCTTTTGGTGTTGATGTGTTCTTCTCTTTCTAGGGCTTCAAGATGTAATATTAGGTCATTTATTTGTTGACTTTCTATTCTTTTAATGTGTGAGCTCAATGCAATGAACTTTCCTCTTAGCACTGCCATCATAATGTCCCAGAGGTTTTGATACGTTATATCGGTGTTCTCATTTAACTCTCTAAGTACTTTTTATTTTCTCCCTGATTTCTTCTGCTATCCATTTGTTATTCAATAGCATACTATTTAGTCTCCAGTGACTTTTATTTTTAATTTTTTCCTTGATTTCTAGTTTCATTCCATTATGATCTGATAGAATGCAGGATAGTATTTCTATTTTTTTATATTTGCTGACAGTTACTTTGTGGCATAACGTATGGTCTGCTTTAGAAAAGGATCCATGTGCTGCTGAGAAGAAAGTGTATTTGCTTGATGATAGATGAAATACTCTATATTTGTCCATTAAGTCTAAATCATTGATTGTATGATTTAGTTCTATAGTTTCTTTGTTTAGTTTTTGTTTGGAAGATCTATCCAGGGGTGAAAGAGGTATGTTAAAGTCATCCAGTATTATTGGTTTGTGGTCTATTTGATTCTTTTTTTTAAAGCCGGGTTTTTAAAAATTATTTTTAGTTGTGGGTGGACACAATACCTTTATTTTATTTTTATGTGGTACTGAGGATCAAACCCAGGGCCTCATGCATGCTAGGCAAGCACTCTACCACTGAGCCATAACCCCACCCTCTATTTGATTCTTGAAATTGAGAAGGGTTTCTTTGATGTACATAGA
>JAJEJO010002075.1:567390-582610 GCA_020662805.1 Glaucomys volans
TATATATATATATATATATATATATATATATATATATATATATACTTGTTATGTCTTGTTGATGTATGATTCCCTTAAGCAGTATGAAATGTCCTTCTTTATCCCTTCTGACTGACTTAGGTTTGAAGTCCACTTTTTCTGATATGAAGATGGAAACTGTGTGTTTATGCAGTCCATGTGAATGATATGTTTTTTTCCCCAACCTTTCGCCTTCAGTCTGTGGATGTCTCTTCCTAGAAGGTGAGTCTCTTGAAGACGGCATGTTGCTGGGTCTTTTTTAAAAAATCCAGTCTGCCAGTCTATGTCTTTTGATTGATGAGTTTAGGCCATTAACCTTCAGGGTTAGTATTGAGATATGATTTGAATTCCTGGTCATTTTGGTTTATTTTTTATTTTTAACTTGACTTAGTTTCTCCTTTGATTGACCTTTCTGTTAGTGTGCTTCCTTCCTTTGCTGGTTTTTTTTTTTTTTTTCATTTCCTTCTCTTGGAATATTTTGCTGAGAATGTTCTGTAGTATAGGCTTTCTAGTTGTGAATTATTTTAACTTTTGTTTATCATGGAAGATTTTTATTTCATCTTCAAATCCGAAGCTTAATTTTGCTGGATATAAAATTCTCAGTTGGCATCCATTTTCTTTCAGAGCTTGATATATTTTATTCCAGGACTTCCTGATGTTGAGGTTCTGGGTTGAGAAGTCAGTCAAAATATGAATTGGTTTCCCCCCTATATGAAATTTGATTTTTTTTTCTCTTGCAGCCTTTAAAATTCTATTATTCTGTATGTTAGTCATTCTCATAATAATGTCCCTAGATATGGGTCTGCTGTAATTTTGTACTCTTGAGGTCCTGTAAGCCTCTTATGGTTAATTTTCCATTTCTTTCTTTAGAGTTGGGAAGTTTTCTGATATTATGTCATTGAAAAGATTGTGCATTCCTTTGTTTGTATCTCCATGCCTTCATCTATTCCAATAAATCTTAAATTTGGTCTTTTCATGTTATCCCATATTTTTTGGAAGTTCAGTTCATGGTTTCTTACCATCTTCTCTGGGCAGTCAACTTTATTTTCAAGAGTATATATTTTGTCTTCATTGTCTGAGGTTCTGTCTTCTAAGTGGTCTGGTCTGTTGATGATACTTTCCATTGAATTTTAAATTTGGTTTATTGTTTCCTTTGTTTTGAGGATTTCTGCTTGATTCCTTTTTATAATATCTGCTTCTTCTTTGAAGTGATCTGTCACTTCCTGTGTTTTGTCTCCAATACCATCCTTTATTTCGAAGATCAATCTAGCTATATTTTCTAAACTCCTTCTCTGACATTTCTTCTTCTGTGTTGTCTATGAATTCTATTGTTGGAACATCTTGCTTTGTTTGAGTGCTTTGTTCCCTTGTTTTTTCATGTTGTTTGTGTGTCCTCTCGTCTAGCGGTATGAATCTGAGGCAGTACAGATTCTACCCTGTAGTCTTATAGTGTCCCTGAAATCTTTCAGTATATCACCTTTGTGGGGGGAGCAATATTAACAGCACCCAATGCAAACAATATACCACCTTAAACCAAAAGGCTCCTATTAAGGCATCTACAGTTTTATTGCAATAAACAAAAATAAACAGAAATGTTCAATTATTGTCTACAATATAAACAGTAAGTCTGCTAAAAGAGTTTACTGTTTCAAATGATGGACAATGAGGGAGTAGATGTAGTGTAAGATGTGATGTTTATGAGGGAGAGGAGAAGATAGTTGTAAAATTTTATAGTAAGAGTGAGGGAGCAGTTAATAGACGTTGGCTATGAGAGAAGTGAAAAAGAGAATCCAGGGAAACAGATAAGTGATAGAAAAATTATATAAGATTTTTTTTAAAGTAAAAATATAAGCCGGGCGTGGTGGCACACGCCTGTAATCCCAGCGGCTCGGGAGGCTGAGGCAGGAGGATCGCAGGTTCAAAGCCAGCCTCAGCAACTTAGGGAGGCCCTAAGCAACTCAGTGAGACCCTGTCTCTAAATAAAATACAAAATAGGGCTGAGGATGTGGCTCAGTGGTGGAGTACCCCTGAGTTCAATCCCCGGTTCCAAAAAAAAAAGAAAAAAAAAAAAGTAAAAATATAAGAATACACAACAAAACTATATTATACTATTCATATATCTCATTCCTCAATAAATTGATGCATGAATAATATTTGGATTCAAGGATGGTGGAAGTGTGAGAGAGAGGGGGAAAAAAAAAGGATAGTCTCAATGGAAAATTGAATGATTGCTTCCTTTGACTTTCCAAATTTTTCTCAGCTTCCCTTCTCCGCCAATAGGTGGGGTTTTCTGAAGTTTAATATTAGCTCCAGTCCAGTGGGTGCCCGACTGGTTGGGTGGGTGAGCTGATAGTAAAATGCCCTCACACCCACTTCCAGTCTTCCCACCCATTGTAGCGAGCTCCTTCCGTCCCTGCATACTTCAGGACTCACTGAGCTGGATAGAGCCCGGTTTTATCCAGTTTCTCCAACTTGTACTCCCCTTAGGGAACTTTCTACACTGGCCCACACAAATCCAGCTGCAATCTAATGGGCCTGGGCTTCAGCTTACCCAGGCTCTGCCTTGCTGCAGTCCCAAGATCTCAATGCCCTTTCAACTTGCAGAGAGTTCACCAAGGATGCACTCACACAAAGGAACGACCCTGCAAAGAGGTAGCCAGATGGTGGCCACTAGCACATCTAGCAGACCTCTCATGCAACCAGACCTGCAGGTACCCCAATGTATCTTTAGGCCCTGGCTGGTATCCCCAGACTGAGGTGACCACACCCCAAGATGGCAACAGTGGCAGCAGCAAACCTGCAGGCCCTGGTTGGCGTCCCAAGATGGTGGTGGCTGCATGTAACCAAACTTGTGGGTACTGTGACAATGGACTTCCAGGCAACAGCAGGCAGCAGGTGATCTGCTGGCAGTCTCTTGGCTGGGTGCAGGCTAACAGTGGGTGATCAGTGGGTGGGTGTCTGGTGGGAGACAGGTGGGTAAAAGGTGGGCAATGGGCAGGCAAGAGGAGGGCAAACAGGCAAATAGCAGATTGTAGGTGGTGGTCAGAGAGTGATCTGTGTTCAAAAGGTGGGCTATATACTTGCAGATGGTGGGGGATCGCAGTGGTCAAATGGGGGGTTCACAGTAGGGGATCGGTGGGCAGGATGGCTCATATAGCAACAGTATTTCCTTTGTTTGACTCCTGAGTTGGAGAGCAACAAGAAATGCAGCCTTCCTCTAGTTCACCATCTTGGATCCCCCAGGATTTTTAACATGTACTTGAGCATCAAGGATCAATTCTATCAATGTACAAAACGTGCTCACCTCATTAGAAATCTTCACCCACTTGAGCTTGCACATGTCTCCAGAACAATCTTTAAATGCTACTTTTTCCCAGTCCCTGTGTGACTAAGTGGTTTTGAACTTGAAGCTGTCATTGGATGGAAGGTTGTTCTTCATGCATTCCAGCAAAGTTAGCATATTTTCCTGGGACCAGTGGTCCTGGCCTTTGGGTGCGGCCATTTGCAGATCTGTGGGACAGTAGGCTTCTCCATTCATCCTCCAGCTGTCCTGCCACTTCCTTGGTCATGCTGGCCTGGCAACCCAGGGTCAAAGGCACCTCACCCTTTAGAAAAGATACTGATTCCCACTCAGGCTGAGAGATGGGGGGCTTTCTATCCTACCCCTATCCCAAAGGGAAGTGGGGTACAGGTCCCAGCTCTCAGTAAGATCCAGCCAGGATATTCAGACTTAATGGGAGTGCACCCCTCCCTTGTTTTTTTTAACTGATTTTTTTTGTCTTAAACTCTGTTTTGTCAAATAAGTATAGCTATTCCTGCTTGTTTTCAGATTCCATTTGCTTCAAATATCTTTCTTCAACCTTCCCCTTTCAGTCTATGTTATGTCTTTACAGGTGTGGTGAGTTCCTTGTTTGCAGCAAATTTTTCAGTCTTGTTTTTTAATCAACTCATCCAGTCTTTTTTTTTTTTTTTGTACGAGGGATTGAACGCCCAGGGGTTCTTCACACTGAGCCATGTCCCCAGCCCTTTTTTATATTTTATTTAGAGACAGGGTCTTGCTGAGTTGCTGAGGGCCTTGCTAAGTTGCTGAGGCTGGTTTGAACTCAAAATCCTCATGCCTCAGCCTCCTGAGAGGCTGGGACTGCCAGCGTGCACCACCACGCCTGGCTCAGTCTGGGTCTTTTAATTGGAGAATTAAGACCATTTTCATTCATAGTTATAATTGAAAGGTATATGCTTGTTCTTGTTATTTTGTTGATTTTCTTCTGGTTGTTTTGAATATTCAGTGTTCCTTTCTTACTATCTTATTCATCTTAGAAATCTGATGGTTTACTATATTGATAATATTTGATTCTTTCCTATTTTTCATTTGCATTTTTACCCTTCTAGGAGGATTTATTCTTTCACATGCTCTCCTGATTATGTTTGTTCTACTTTCTCTGGTTGTAGAACTCCTTTAAGCATTTTCTATAATGCTGGTCTAGTGGTTATGAATTCCCTTAATTTATGCTTATCTGGAAGGTCTCTATTTCTTCTTCAGTTCCAAAGAATTATCTTGCTAGCTGTAATAATCTTGGTTGGCTTTTTTTTTTTTTGGTACTGGGGATTGAACTCAGGGGCACTCCACCACTGAGCCATACCCCCAGCCCTATTTTGTATTTTATTTAGAGACAGGGTCTCACTGAGTTGCTTAGGGCCTCACTATGTTGCTGAGGCTGGCTTTGAACTCACAATCCTCCTGACTCAGCCTCCCAAGTTGCTTGGATTACAGGCGTGCGCCACCACACCCGCCTTGGTTGGCATTTTTTTAGGACTTGAAATACATTATTCCATGCCTTCCTCATCATCAGAGTTTTTGCTGAGAAACATACTATTAGTTTATAAGTTTGCCTTTAAATGACTTGGTGATTCTCTCTTGAGACTTTAGTATTCTTTCTTTGTTCTGTACTTCGGGCACTTTAACTATATAATACGTTATGGAGAGACATGCCCTTTTCTGGGCATGTCTATTTGTTTCTGAAGAGCTCCTGTGCTGGTTGTCTGTGCCTTTTCCAGGATTTGAGAACTTTTCTATTATTTCACAGAATATGTTTTATAATCCTCAGGATGTCATTATTCTCCTTCTATATGATGATTATTTAGGTGTTTGGTCTTTTAATGGTGTCCCACATATCTTGCATGTTCTCTTCATTCTTCACTTTCGTTTCTTCATTGCTGTCTGAATATACTGTTTTGGCAGAGTCATTATCAAGCTCTGATATTCTTTCTTCTGCTTGATGTAATCTGTTGTTGAGGTTTTCAATTGATTTTTTAATTTGACCTTGAGCTTTTTATTTCCAAGATTTCTGTTTGTTTCTTTTCAAAATCTACATCTCTATTAAATTGCTCATTCATATACTGCATTGTATACCTTCATTGAACTGTTTGTTTTTCATTTTCTTGGATTTCATTGAACTTTAAAAAATCATTCTTTGTGTGATATTTCATAACTTTGTTATCTTTGGAATTTGTTACTATGGAGTTGTGAACTTTAAGAGGTAAGATATTACCTTGTTTTTTCATATTTCTTGTGTTTCTATGTTGGGATTTATACATCTTTTGGAATAAATCTCTCTTTTATGTGGTGGCCTTATGTGACTTTCTTCTGCTGATGTGACTTGGGGTGTTGGTTCATTGTGTAATGCTGATTTTATTTTCAGCAACTCCATAGTGTAATATCCCTTTTTTGTTTGTGATTTATGAGTTTGGGCCCAGAGTATACTGTATCAGGGTAACCCACTGTCTCTGCAAGTCTTGAAAGGCGGGGAAACTCTTGCACTTGAAATAGATGTGGTATAGGCAGCAGAATCTGTGGGATGTACCTTCTGTGGTTATTCGTATTATGGAAGTGGTAGTCCCTCTTAGGAGTTGGGGATTTCCATAGGCACTATTAATAGTAGCTCTGTTACTTGAAAGTGATTCAGAGGAGGTTTCAAGATGGCGGTGTCACTTGGGGTGGTGGCACACACCTATAATCCTAGTGACTTGGAAGCCTGAGGCAGGAGGATCGCAAGTTCAAAGCCAGCCTCAGCAACTCAGTGAAGGCTTAAGCAACTCAGTGAGAACCTGTCTCTAAATAAAATACAAAAAAGGACTGGGGATGTGGCTCAGTGGTTAAGCACCCCTGGGTTCAATTCCCACTATCAAAAAAAGAAAAAAGAAAAAGACATGACAGTGTAGAGAAGATTGCTTCCCTGGATGTTCTTCCCTGGATGAAGCTAAGAAAGCAGTTAGGCAGCTTCTCGGCAAGGTGGGTGAGCAAAAATAAGGGGTGGGGGACTTTACTGGTATTTAATACTGGACATTCATGGTGGATCAGGGACTTAGGAGATTGTATATAAAAAAATAAGGAAGAACCCAGCACCATACCTATTGCTGTGGCTGGAGGGACCAACCAGAGAGATCCCTCTGCAAACAAAGAATAGGGATAAGGGAATTAAAGGAACCTGCATTTTTAGGAGGCCTGAGGTGTGTCTGGTTATAGACAGTTTAGAGATTAAAGACACCATCTGACTAAACTGAAATATGCCCTGCATAATATCCTCGTGTGGGAAAGAGCCTCATCTCTCCCAGCTGTGTGCAGAGGACAGAGGAAGAAACCATTTTGCCGCTGACAGAGTGTGCCTAACTGACCAGGAGAAAATCAAACATGGAGAGAGGTTTACACAAGGGAATATTGGTCTTGAAAACCCACTTGGCTCTTCCCATACCACTCCAAAGGGCTTCTGGCAGGACAGGCTGGGAGAGACAGCCTGGCTAGGAATTTGAAAGGGTGGACGTGGGAAATATTGAGTTGGAGACTGAACATCAAACCAGGAAACATGAGGTCCACAGGTGACATAATGGACTAAGAATTGCCTCCTCCACCACACAAGTGGAACCCAGGGGAGATCCCTGGGGTGCAGTCTTCTAGTGTGAACTGGAAATTGCTGGGGCCTGGAGGTGTGTTGATGTAAAAACTCTAGACAAATTGGCATTGATCAAAGAGCCTAGAGCCTACCTAAGCCTAAACCCTACCTCCAGCAGTTCCACCTATGAGATTACCTCTCCCTTCAGCAGTCCACCCAGAGAGTAGAGCATCATGCTCCAGATGACACCACCCAGCACTGCTGAGAAGAGAAATCCTTTGAACTCAGTGGAAACAATTCTTTAAGTTTTCATTGAGATATTCTCTCTCTCCCTCTCTCTCCTCTGTCCTTCCCTCTCCCTCCCTTCCTCTCTCTGTTTAATTTTGAACTTAATGGTTCATGGTCCTAAATATTGTATTCTTTCTTATTTTTTTGTATTTTTGAATCCAGTTATTTTTCATGGATAAGTTTTTTGAGGACTAGAATATTTGATTAGAATATTTCAGTTTTGTATTACTTTTATTTTTATTTTTAATTTAAAAATTTTTTACTTTGTATATATTTTTTCTCTTACCTATCTGTTTCCCTTGATTCTCTTTCTCTTTTACTTCCACTAACAGGCAATCTCTATCATTTTCTTTCACTCCTCTTAAAATTTAAAAATTTTTTATTTGTTCTTTTTGGTTATACATGATAGTAGAATGTATTTTGACATATACATATAGGGAGCATAACTTCCCATTCTTGTGGTTGTACCTCATGTAGAGTTACCCTAGTTGTGTATTCGTATATGAATGTAGGAACATTAGGCCCAATTCATTCTACCATTCCCATTCCCTTCTCCCATTCCCCTCTGTCCAATCCAGTGAACTTCCACTCCTCCCCAGTTCCCCTGGCTATTGTGAGTCAGCATCAGCATACCAGAAAGAACGTTTGGCCTTTGGGTTTTTGGGATTGGCTTATTTCACTTAGAATGATAGTCTCCAGTTCCATCAATTTACCAGCAAATGCCATAATTTCATTCTTCTTTATGGCTGAGTAATATTGCATTATATATATGTACCACTGTTCCTTTAATTTTTTACTTCTATCTTCCCTTCTCCCTCATAATCATCACATCCTATATCACTTCTCTCCCTGGCCACCATTCAAAATTGTAAACCCTTTTACAGATTCACTGTTTCTATTATAAGCAATAACTGATCACTTCTGTTAATTGTGACAATTAACATTGTAGATGTTATAGGAACTATAAGGTTTAATGTTATATGTTGTTTGCATTGGTTGTTTTATTTGTCTGCCCCTAAATGGCCAGGTGCTGGAAACCTTCAGGGACTCTGTAAGTCCACAGGGCGGAAACTCTGCTGCCTCACACCCATACTGTTAGGTGGGTGGACACACAAACAACATGAAAAGGCAGGGGAGTAAATCACCCCCAAACAAACCAAGATACTCCAATAACAGAATCCTTTGACACCACAGTGGAAGAAATGTCAGAGAAGGAGTTTAGAATGTACATCGTTAAACTTATCTGGGAGGTAAAGGATGAAATTAGAGATAAAATACAGGAAGTGAAAGATAACTTCAATGAAGAGAGATTCTGAAAATAAGTCAGCAGAAATCTCAAAATGAAGGAATCAGTAAACCAAATTAAAAATTCAATGGAAAGCATCACCAACAGACTAAATCACTTGGAAGACAGAGTTTCAGGCAATGAAGATAAAATATATAATCTTGAATATAAAGCTAACCATGGAGAAGAGATGTTAAGAGACCATGAACAGAACTTCCAAGAAATACGGGTTAACCTGAAAAGACCATATTTAAGATTTATTTGGATAGATGAAGGCTTGGAGATACAAAGGCATGCACATTCTTTTCAATGAAATAATATCAGAAAATTTCCCAAACCTAAAGAATGCAATGAAAAATTGAATACCAGAGGCTTACAGGACCCCAAATATACAAGATTACTACAGAACCAATGCAAAGCACATTATTATGAAGATGACTGACATACAGAATAATGGTAGAAGTTTAAGAGCTGCCAAAGAAAAATGACAGGTTACTTTTAGAGGGAAACCAATCCGATCTCAGACTCTCAAAGCTAGGAGATCTTGGAATAATGTGTACCAAGCTCTGAAAGAAAATGGATGCCAGCCAAGCCTACTATACCCAGCAAAATTAAGCTTCAGAATTGATGATGTATAAAAACCTTCCATGATAAACAAAAAACAATTCCCAAAAAGAAAGCCTGCACTACAAAACATACTCAATAAGATATTTCATGAAGAAGAAATGAAAAATAAAGTGGAAACCAGCAAAGGGAGGAACTACACTAGAAAAAGAGTTAATAAAAGGAGAAATTGATTCAAATTAAAATCCAGAAATAAACCAAAATGACAGAGAATAAAAATCATTTCTCAATAATAACATTGAATATAAATGGCCTAAACTCATCAATCAAAAGACACATAGAGTGGCACATTCAATTAAAAAACAAGACCCCAAAATACAATGTTTCCAAGAGACACTCACCTCATAGGCAAAGACATTCAAGACTGAAGGTAAAAGGATGGGAAAAAACATAATTCACATGAATCTCATCAATAAGCAGGGGCTTCTATCCTCATATCAGATAAAGTGGAAAGCCGAAGTTAATCAGAACGGACAAAAAAGGACATTTCATACTACTTAAGGGAATTATACATCAATAAGAATCATAAATATTTGTGCCCCAAACAATGGAGCATCTTCACATCAAAAAACAAAACAAAACAAAAATGCTCTCAATTTCAAGAATCAAATAGACCACTCTCACCACTGGATAGATCCTGCCAACAAAAACTAAATAAAGAAGCTATAGAACTAAAAGGTACAATTAATAATTTTTTTACAATTAATAATTTAGATTTACTCAACATATACAGAGTATTTCATCCATCAATGAGTGAATACACTTTCTTCTCAGCAGCACATGGAGCTTTCTCTAAAATAGACTGTATCTTAGGCCACAAAGCAACTCTTAGCAAACACAAAAAAGTAGAGATGATACCTTGTATTCTTTCAGATCATAATGGATTGAAATTAGATATCAATGATAATGCCAGATGTGGTGGCATATACCTGTAATCCCAGTGGCTCAGGAGGCTGAGGCAGGAGAATCACAAGTTCAAAGTCAGCCTCATCAACTTAGTGAGGTCCTAAGCAACTTGGTGAGACCTTGTCTCTAACTAAAATACAGAAATGAGCTGGGGATGTGGTTCAGTGGTCAAGAGCCCCTGAGTTCATTTCTGGTACCCCCCTCCAGAAAAAAGAAAGAAATCAATGATAAAATAAAAAGCTGAAGCTACTCTAACACCTGGAGACTAAATAATACACTACTGAATGACCAATGGATAGCAGAAGAAATCAGGGAAGAAAAAAAAATACTTAGAGGTATATGAGAATAGTGATAAAACATATCAACTGGGACACTATGAAGGCAGCGCTAAGAGGAAAGAAAGTTCATTGCAGTGAGCTCATTCATTAAAAGAATAGAAAGTCAACAAGTAAATGACCTAATATTACATCTCAAAGCCCTAGAAAAAGATGAACAAGTCAACACCAAAAACAATAGAAGATAGGACATAATTAAAATCAGAGGTAAAATCAATGAATTGAAACAAAAAAATCCAAAAAGTTGTCAAAACAAAAAGTTGGTTCTTTGAAAAAAAATAAATAAAATTGATAAATTCTTAGTCAAGCTAATGAAGAGGAAAAGAAAGAAAACTCAAATTACTAAAATTCATAATGACAAAGGAAATATAACAGACACTACTGAAATACAGATGATAATCAGAAGCTATTTTGAAAATTTATACTCTAATAAAATAGAAAATCTTGAAGACATTGAAAAATTTCTAGAGACATATGACCTACCCAAATTGAATTGAATCAGGAGGACATAAAATTTAACCAGATGAATTTCAAACAATAAAATTGAAGACACCATCAAAGGCAACCAACAAAGAAAAGCCCAGGACTAGAAGGATTCTCATCAGAATTCTTCCAGACTTACAAAGAAGATCCATCTCTAATCCTCCTCAAATTATTTCATGAAATAGAAAAGGAGGGATTCCTTCCAAACTCAGTCTATGAAGTTAATATCACCCAGATACCAAAACCCGACAAAGACACATGAAGGAAAGAAAACTTCAGACCAATATCCCTGATGAACATAGATACAAAAATTTATTTTTTATTTGTTCTAATTTGTTGTACATGACAGTAGAATACATTTATACATTTTGATAGATGATACATAAATGGAGTATAATCTCTCACTTTTCTGATTATACATATTGTCGGATCACAATAATAAAATACTGGCAAATCACATACAAAAATATATTAAAAAGATAGTGCACCATGATCAAGTGGGGTTCATCCCAGGGTTGCAAGTTTGATTCAAGATGCAGAAATCAAAAAACATAATTCATCAATAGACTTAAAGACAAGAATCACATGGTTATCTCAATAGATGCAGAAACAAGCATTTGACAAAATACAGTATCCATTCATGTTCAAAACACTAGAAAAACCAGGGATAGTAGGACCATACCTCAAAATTGTAAAAGCTATATATGCTAAACCCAAGGCCAACAACATTCTAAATGGAGAATAATTGAAAGCATTCCCTCTAAAAACTGGAACAAGACATGAATGCCCTCTTTCACCACTCTATTCAACATAGTCCTTGAAACTCTAGCCAGAGCAGTTGGACAGAAGAAAGAAATTAAAGAGATAGGAATAGGAAGAGAAGAATCAAACTATCCCTATTTACCAAAAACATGATTCTATATTTAGAAGACCAAAAAACTCAACCAGAAAACTTGTAGAACTCATAATTTAATTCAGGAAAGTAGTAGGATATTATATTAACCCCCATAAATCAATTACATTCCTATACATCAGTAGTGAATCAACTGAAAGAGAAATTAGGAAAACTACCCCCTTCACAATAGCCTTAAAGAAAATATTTAGGAATCAATCTAACAGAAGAGGTAAAAGACTTCTACAATGAAAACTATGGAACATTAAGGAAAGAAATGGAAGAAAACCTTAGAAGACGGAAAGATTTCCCATGTTCTTGGATAGGCAGAGTTAATATTATCAAAATGACCATACTAGCAAAAGTGCTATACAGATTTAATGCAATTCCTATTAAAATTCCAATGATGTTCTTTATAGAAATAGAAAAAGCAATCATGAAATTCATTTGGAAAAATAAGAGGCCCAGAATAGCCAAAGCAATCCTTAGCGAGAAAAGTAAAGCAGAAGGGCTGCTCATATAGCTCAGTTAGTAGAGTGCCTGCCTTGCAAGCACAAGGCCCTGGGTTCAATCCCCAGCACTGGAGAAAAAAAAAAAAAAAAAAAAAGAAGAAGAAGGATAAGAAAAGAAAAGTGAAGCAGAAGGTATTACAATACCAGAATTAAATTAAACTACAGAACAATAGTAACAAAACCAGCATGGTATTGGTACCAAAACAGACACAAAGACCAATGGAACAGAATAGAAGACACAGACAAAACCACATAAATACAGTTAATCTCACACTAGACAAACCCACCATAAACATACATTGTAGAAAAGATAGCATCTTTACCAGATGGTGCTAGAAAAACTAGAAATCCATATATAGCTAATGAAATTAGACCCCTATCTTTCACCCTGCACAAAACTCACCTCAAAGTGGATCAAGCACCTAGGCATTAGACCAGAGACCCTGTGCCTACTGGAATAAAAGTAGGACCAAATCTCCATCATGTTAGCTTAGAAACTAAATTCCTCAACAAGACTCCTAAAGTGCAAGAAGTAAAATCAAGAATCAATAAATGGGATAGTATCAAACTACAAAGCCTCACCCATCTGTGCCTGCCTGGGAATGGGTCAGCAGCTGGAAGCTTATGTCCCCGTTTTCCTTAAGTAGAAGTATGTGCCAGGGTTCAAGTGGGACTGGATTGTGGTCAAAGCTGGGCTTAATTCCTCTCTGCTGACCTGGGAATCAGCAGTAGAGATCCTGCCCAATGTACTTGAGATCATGGGCTCAAACCCCTAGTACCAGAGGGAAAAACGAGAGTGAGAGAGGATTAAAAAATTAAAGAATAAAAATATATACCATGTCCTGGGTGCGGTGGCCATGCCTGTAATCCCAGTGGCTTGGGAGGCTGAGGCAGGAGGATTGCAAGTTCAGAGCCATCCTCAGCAAAAGTGAGGTGCTAAGCAACTCAGACCCTGTCTCTAAACAAAAAATACCAAATAGGACTGGGGATGTGGCTCAGTGGTCAAGTGCCCCTGAGATCAATCCCCACTACCAAAAAATAAAAATTTAAAAATTAAAAAAAAAATATATGAAGGGAAAATGAGAAGAGAAAAATCCAATTAAAAATAAAAACATAAGGTAAAATAACAGAAACATTAATGAGAAATCAAAAATTATAAAAGATTGAATAGATGGAGAAAAAAATATATCAGTCAAAAATTCCTCCTTGTTGGTGTTCTTGGAAATGCTGGGATTCTGCTGAGGTCAGAACATGATAGGAACGGGCCAGGTGGGTATGGGCAGCATCTGCAGCTCCAGCCAGATGAGTTGGGAGGGAGTGCAGGCTGCACCACATGCTTCCTGTTGAACAGGTTAAGGTAATGTTGACTGTGCCAGGTGTGTATTCTCTCTGGAGGATTTTAGTTTGCACACGCAGGGGCATAGCAAAGGCTAGGCCACCGGGGATGCTGGAGTGCCTCTGAGGTTGGGGTCTGTGGGGTGGGGGTTGCGGGGACTGAGCATTTGCTGTCCTCCATCCCCCCGCCTTCAGATCTGGTCCCCACCAGAAACCACATGTGCGTGGTGTTGCTTCCCAGCACAGAGGGCAGGACTGTTGGACCACGTGCCCTCCCTGCCCTTCCCGTGGTAGCTCATGCTCTCCATAGCACACAGTTCTTAGCAAGTTCGTGTCAGAGAGACTCCCCAAAGCCACCACTGAGTTGTGTGGCCGCTGCCAACCGGGTGAGTGTGCAGGTGAGGTGTGCAAGGGAGCCTGAGGTATGATTATACTGGGTTTTCTGATTTCCAGAGTAGTTTAACCCCTAACAAAAGGGCTCTTCTCAAGGTGACTGCTGGCTGTGGTTCTCTGGGAGTTTGCTGAGATTCAGTGAATTGCTCCTCTGTAGCTAGCTTATTGTGTAGGCCCCAGGTCCCTATTGATGTAAGCTACGTGTCTGTGTCTGCCGGGTGCAGACTTGTGCACAACGCTGTGACTCTTTCGTCCTCATCCCCTTGGAGGGGACAGTCCTTTTCCCTCCACCAAGGTACCAGGTGCCAGGAATTAGGATATTCTACTTCTCCTGCTTTGTTATTCTCATTAGTTTTCGGAGGCTGCAGGTTTCATTTTCTGCGCCATGGTTTCCAGTGCTCACCCACAGCCATTCCACAAGCAGTTATACACCTGTTGCTTAGTTTTCAAACTAAGCACACTAGTGCCAGGCCTCTCTTTTCCCACATCTTGAGCTCTTCTACATCCTCTTTTTACTTTGAAAGTTAAATGATATTCAAAATTTAGACTGTTGATTGTATTAAAACATTAAACAAGTTTTGGATTGTTTTATCATCACTACCACCTCCTGAATCTTTTGTGTGTGGGGGGTGGGTACTGGGGATTGTGTGTGTGTGTATATGTGTGTGTGCGCGCGCGCGCGCCTGCCCAGGACACTCTTACCACTGAGCTTACAGCCTCAGCCCTTCTTATTTTTTTGGTTTTTTTTGAGACAGGGTCTCACTGAGTTGCCAAGGCTGGTTTGAAGCTGAGATCTTCCCGCCCTAGCCCCCTGAGTGGCTGAGATTGCATGCCTGTGCCACCACACCCAGAACCGCTTCCTGAATCTTTGTCAGTTTTTTCAGTGGTATTCACTGCTTCCTGCTTTTTTGCTTCCTCATTTGCCTTCATCTTTGCATCACACTCATCAGCTAGGGATTTCTATTCGATTTGGTTATTCTGAAGATCATTTGGTATACTTGTGATTTTTCTATTAAACTGAGAAATCTTTGTATAAGAAATACAAAGACGTGGTGGCGCACGCTTGTAATCCCAGCGACTCGGGAGGCTGTGGCAGGAGGATCGTGAGTTCAAAGCCAGCCTCAGCAACTTAGTGAGGCCCTAAGCAACTCAGTGAGACCCTGTCTCTAAATAAAATACAAAATAGGGCTGGGGATGTGGCTCAGTGGCCGAGTGTCCCTGAGTTCAATCCCTGGTTCCAAAAAAAAAAAAAAAAAAAAAAA
>JAJEJO010002075.1:583010-711144 GCA_020662805.1 Glaucomys volans
TTTTTTTTTTTTTTGGAACCAGGGATTGAACTCAGGGACACTTGGCCACTGAGCCACATCCCCAGCCCTATTTTGTATTTTATTTAGAGACAGGGTCTCACTGAGTTGCTTAGGGCCTCGCTAAGTTGCTGAGGCTGGCTTTGAACTCGCGATCCTCCTGACTCAGCCTCCCAAGTCGCTTGGATTACAGGCGTGCGACACCACGCCTGGCTAGGATCAGTCTTTATGTTTTTGATGGCTTCTTCAGTTTGCATTTGTTCACAGCATCAACATTTTTTTTTTAAACAGTTCACTTCTTGAAATATAAATCCCGATCAGTTCTCCTCCTGCAACCTCAGACAAACAAATCTGTTTCAGACTGCTATTTATGTAGATTTTTGAAGATGTTTAAACTAGTTTTGGATATTCAAGAGCATGGAGTTGACATCGCTAAGCTTTGGTGTGGCCACCTCTCAGATGCATGATAGGATGGTAGATGACAATGGCAGGAGCATGTAAGATTTTTTTTCTTTTTTAGCAGTCCTGCTGCCTCAGCCTCCCACATTGCTGGGATCACAGGCATTGGCCATTATGCCTGGTCTGTAAGCTTTTGATTAGAGTTTCAAGTTATTCTGAAAAAGTTGCTTCTGACAGTTTTTTCTAGTTTGTTCATTGCTTTTGTGACTATACTGATACTTGGAATTCCCTATTTTATTGTTTTTTGATAGCCTATATTTTAATAAACCTAAAACATTCCATCTGTTTTTTATCTGCACAATACAGTCTAGTTCCAGTTCTTATTACATCAGGACTATTTTTAGAACTCTTAGACTGAGCACCCCATAAATCAGGGCTTCTTCAATCATGTGACTTCCCTACTGAGAAAGCTCACAGTTCTTCTTTGTCTGTCGGATGATATCTCTAGGCTCAGTCCTAGTGGCTTTCCAACTTTCTCTCACTCTTCCTTGTAACCTCACATACTTTGATGGAGCCATACTGCTAGGCTTCTCCCAAGTATGTAATTTGTTTTCCATTATCCACTCCTTTATAGTCATTAATGCTGTTTGCTCTCCATCTGGACTGTCCCCTACTCTCACCTCTGCTTACTAAAACACTATCCATCTCTTAAAATTCAACCTAAACTAATCTTCCTATACTTGATTTCCCATTTCTCTTCCTTGCTTGATCTGGGGTTGATTGACAGCTGAACCTGACAAAATTTCCTCTTCTACTGTGTATGTATAAGTTCCCCTCAAGCAAGAAAATGCTCAGAATGGGAGCAAACCACAATGCTAAGGATAGTCAGCTAGCTGGAGATTTACTTAAGGTCAGTCCTTTGGGCTATTGCGTGTGCTCAAGACCTGGGACTTTTCCTCCTGGATTTTGTGGTTGTCTGGATGCATTTTCCCCTCAAAGGAGGAGTTTCAGGTAGAGTTTAAGGTGGTTCTGAGGCCCTAGGGGTAGTGCCCTCTCTTTTGCCTTTTATGTCCTTCCCCATGCCATGTCTCCTACCTAATGCTTCCACTAAACTGCTATGACATTTTTGTGTCTTTTACATGATGTTTATCACCTATTGCTTATATATGTTCTGTATTCGTGTTTTCATTCATTCATTCATTCCTTTATTCCAATAAATATTTAGTAATACTTAGTCTTTGCTAGGGCCAGTAGGAAAGATTGAACACTATATCTATCTGATAATTAATAATTACTATGTAATAGTTATATAATTATTATTTACTAATCATACAATTATGTATACTTACATAATTACCATGTAATTATTATATAATTATTGAGAAAGCAAAAACCTCAATAGGATTTTTTTTTTTTTTTTTTTTTGGTAATGGGGATTGAACCCAGGACACTTAACCACTGACAACTAAGCCGTATCCCCAGCCCTTTTTATATTTTATTTAGAAACAGGATCTTGCTGAGCTGCTTAGGGCCTTGCTGAGTTGCTGAGGCTGGCTTTGAATTCACCATCTTCCTGCCTCAGCCTCCCGATCTGCTGGGTTTACAGCCATGTGCTCCCATGTCCAGCTCCCAACAGTATTTTATGAGTGAGAAAAGCTGAGTCTGAGTTTCTCAGGTTGAGTGTGAAGGGAGAACCTGAGAGGCCAAGGGAACAATGTGTCCTAGGGTGCTGAGGCCATCTGCATTCCTACTTTCTGTTTTAGTCAACTTTTTTGTTGCTGTGACCAGAAGACTTGACAAGAACAATGTAGAGGAGAGAAAGTTTATTTTGGATCATGGTTTCAAGGTTCAGTCCATGTCTGACTGACTCTATTCTCAAGGCCAAAGGTGAGTCAGAACATCATGGTGGAGGAAAGCAGCTCAAGACATGGTAACAGGAAGCAGAGACATTTGTCTGCTCACCAGGGACAAAATATAAACTCAGTGACCTACTTCTTCCAGGTACACCCTGCCTGTCTACTGGTACCAGTTAATCCACTGATTAGGTGAAGGCTCATAACCTAATCATTGCACCTGTGAACATTCTTGCATTATTTCACACGAGCTTTTGGGGAACACCTCATATCCAAGCCATAACACCTTCTTCCCCAGAGTCAAAAAAACATCTCTATTAGCCCAGCGCACAAGGAGAGTAAAAATTAACATTGAGAATAGGAGTATGTTCAACAAGAACAAGGAAATCAATTTGGTGATAAAGGGAGAAGAAAAACAGAAGCATTTTTCAATAAGAAGCATCATGAGTCTAAATCCAACAATGGTATAACCAGGTCTGGAAGAAGTCCATGTGACCTGTGACATGTCTGTTTTGGGAAGAACAAGTAAAATGAGCCTGCATTTTAAAAAAAGAGGCAGAAGAATAAGAGTGAATCGTCAAAAAATAAGATCACTTGAATTCCTTTTTATTCATTAAAATAGCAGCAGAAGGTAACATTTGTTGAGCACCTGTTGTGGACTAGATGTGCAAAGAACCTTGTGTGTGTATTTTATGTGAGCCTAAACTCTGTGCTATCTGCTCTTTTCCAGTCTCTTGAAGCAGAGTGCAGATGTGGAGCTGTCCTTCCCACAGCAGCCGCAGAACTCCAACCTCTTTAGTGGTGTAAAGCGGGGAACATTGTTCCTTACTTCTTACCGGGTAATTTCCACTTCTCCTTTGACTGCCGGTTAACTCTTGTGTTTACTTTTTTGAAAACTGGACAGAACTTAAAACAGTGACTTTCAAAGTGTTTTCAAACATTTGCACTTTGAGATGTTCCATGTTGAAGAGGGATGGAAGACACTGGGTGATGTTTCGCAGAGGCCAGAATGACCTTGCTCTTAGAAGTCTCAGCTTGTGCAGGAATTCTGCATCCAGAGTCTCTTTCCTCACTTAGGTGATTTTCGTGACTTCGCGCACAGTCAGTGATCCCATGCTGTCCTTTATGATGCCGTTTGACCTGATGAAGAACTGCACTGTGGAACAGCCACTCTTTAACCCCAACTACATTCAGGGGACCATTCGTGCAGCTCCAGATGGTAAATGTTTCACCTCAGATGTTTTCTTTTTTTTTTTTTCCTTGAAGAATTCTAAGGTTCTAGAAGGCTAAGATTCCGACATGGTTCATGTTGGAATTCAGATGAAGGCTGCCCTGCTTCTTCGAGTGCTGCTTCCTCAGTGTCTGTGGTCATCCTTCTGTTGCCAGCTGTGTCAGTCCTTAGTAACTTTGTGCCATTTCTTCCCCACAGGTGGCTGGGAAGGACAGGCTACTTTTAAATTAGTCTTCAGAAAAGGAGGTGCCATCGATTTTGCAGAGTTGCTGATACAAGCTGCCTCTGCAGGTGAGCTTTGCTGATAAGCAGGGTGGAGTTCTGAGGAATTGAGGTAGGACTGTTAGTCAAAATCGCAGGCCTCTGTAGTCAGGCAGTTGGTGTTTGCACGCGTATCCAGCAGGCATTTCCTGAATCTACCTACTGTGTGCCAAGTCCCATACTATGTGTTGGGAACACAAAGATTATTCTGTCCCTCCCTGTCCTGAAGGAGCTTTCAGTCTGACACCTTAGTGACTAATTATACCTGATAGTATTTTGTCCATTAGATGCTGGTTTCATGGGCCTATTGAGCAGTTGCTTCCCCAGAGCCCCAGGGACCTTAGCTCTTCTACCTCTGGCTTGGCTTTTGATCTTCTCTGCTCTCTGGTCTTGCCTTTGCTTCTCTCAGCTTTAGTCTTTGTCTTCCATGAGAGGCGAGTATAGGTACTTACTACCTGACAGCGCTGATTAATGATGTTCTAGAAAACCCTTTCAGCTCTGACTTCAAGTCCTCCTTTTATGATGTATTTTTATTCAGTTTAGCCTTACTTCAAGTCCCTCACTCTTCAACGTTTTTGTTGTTGTTGTTTTGGGGGTACCAGGGATTAAACCCAGGGGATTTAACTACTGAGTCACATCTCCAGCCCTCTTTATTTGTTTATTTATTTTTAAACTTTGAGACAGGTCTCGCTAAGTTGCTGAGATTGGTTTTAACTTGTGATCCTCCCGCCTCAGCCTCCCAACTCTCTGGGATTATAGGTGTGTACTGCCATGCCTGGCTTCTCTCATCTTCTATACTCCTATCAGACTACACTTCCTTGTGTCATATTCTCTTACCTCTGAACCTTCAAGCTCTTTGTTTTGTCTAGAATGCTCTTTCCCTTCCTCCCTGGCCTTCTACCCACAACTTCAATCTATTGAGGCAAACACGCTCTTAGAGACAGACATGCAGATACATGTTATATTTTATGGCATGAACATATAGTACTGGGGACATAAAGAAGGGTGGTGTGAAGTTTCTCTCAGAATACTAAATAGATCATGATGCTGTAGAAAAGTTTTCTATCTATAGAAAAGTTGGTCAAAAATATGAGTCAGTAAGTTAGAAAATGGGTTTAATTTTAGAACCTGATAACATTGGTTAACACTAACTGAATATCTCCCACATACTGTGTGGTCTTCCCAGCCCCTTTACGTGTGTCAGTTTATTTAACCCTCACATAGATCTCATAATGTAGGTACTATCATCATCTGTACTTTATAGCTGGGGGAACTGAGTGAGTGATGCTTATATCATTTCCCAAGACTATACAGTTAGCAAAAGCTCAACTATTCGCTCTCTCTCTCCTTTAAAACTTTTTATTATAAAAAATAGATCTAGGTTGGAGATAAAGTTCACAGGTAAATCACTTGCCTCCCAAGAAAGAGGTCCTGGGTTCAATCACTAGCACCAAAATTAAAACAATAAAATAGATCTATAGAGGGCTGGGGATATAGCTCAGTTGGTAGAGTGCTTGCCTCACAAGCACAAGGCCCTGGGTTCAATCCCCAGCACCTCAAAAAAAAAAAAAAATAAATAAATAAAATAAATAAATAAAATAGACCTATAGAAAAGTTGCAAGAATATTACAGTGACTCCCTTCATCTAGATTTACCCATTATTCACATTTTCTTATATTTGCTTTATAATATTCTTTTGTTTTTTGCTTTTTGTTTTGTTGAACTATTTCTTTTTTTTTTTTTTTTTTGAACCAGGGATTGAACTCAGGGACACTCAGCCACTGAGCCACACCCCAGTCCTATTTTGTACTTTATTTAGAGACAGGGTCTCACTGAGTTCCTTAGGCCTCGCTAAGTTGCTGAGGCTGGCTTTGAACTTGTGATCCTCCTGACTCAGCTTCCCAAGTCACTTGGATTACAGGCGTGTGCCACCACGCCCGGCTATGTTGAACTATTTCTGAACTATTTTTTTTGCTGAACTGTTTTTGCTGAGCTAAGTGTGATCTCCTTAGAACAGGGGCATTCTTTTATCTAAGCTCAGTGTGTTTATGAAATTCAGAAAATTTATCATTGATATATTAATTAATACATATTTATATCCAAATTCAAATGATCATCTCATTGCTATTCCTAATTCTAATAGAACTCCCCCATCCCCATATAGAATTGAAACCTGGGTCACACACTGAATTTAGTTGTCCTACTTCCTTTGTCTAGTTTAATCTGGAATGTAGTTCTCTTTGTCTTTTATGACACTGATATTCTTAAAAGAACATAGGTGGGCTGGGGATGTAGCCCAGTGATAGAGTGCTTGCCTAGCGTATGTGAGGCCCTGAGTTCAATCCTGGCACCATTTTAAAAAAAAGGAGCTTATTGTTTTTTACAGTGTCCCTCAGTTTGGGTTTGCGTCTTCCCTCGTGATTATATTTAGCCCATGCATTTTGGCAAGAATACTCCATAAGTGATGTGATGTCCTTTTGACCTTATACTTTTAAGCCCTGCACCATATTAAGTGTGAGGTACGTGGGGATGCGAGAGGCTACTGGACATGCAGCTTGGGGCTCCAAAAATGAGCTGTATCTATAGACTCATTTGGAAATCTTCTCACACAGGTCTTTGGAGCCATGTTTGCAGTGGGCACCCTTAGTGAACTGAAGATAGATTCCAAGAGTTCCTCAAAATTTAAGGAATGGGAAGGGGAGGGAATAAAATGGAAAATGAAGGAATGAGTAATATGCAAATATATACATATATATATACATATATATATATACGTATATATACAGATGAATAAAAGATTGAAAAAGGACTGAGTGAAAGGGCAGAGGAGAATCAAGTGTGTTTACTATCCCAAAGCCAGGGGAGGAGAAATTTTCAGGAAATATGGGCTGATCGGCTGCTTCAGAGATGCTTGGTAAAATGAAGATTGAGAAGTGTGTACTGCATGTAGAAAGAGATTTCAGTGAAATGCTCGAAGGAAGGTGGTGGAAGAGCCACATTACAGAAGAGGAGTAAGAACAGTTTTTACAGTTACCTGTAACAATGCAGGATAAAGAGAGAGAGGCTGGAGTTCACAAGCTGTTCCCAGTCGCAGGCTCCCAGGATCTGGAGCCTCGAATTAGATAACAAGGTGCCTGGCAGATGGAGGAAGTACACTATGGGAGATTCAGGCTCAGGGGATAGGTGGAAGTCCAGTCCTTCTTTGCTGCAGATGTTCAGGAAACTCAGGAAAATTGTATACTGGGTCTTGAAATTACTCTTAGTTTGGGCCTCAGAGTACTGAAAGGGTCTCTTTTTAGAATTATGTGCTAACAGTTAGGCAACCTCACTTTTGTTTGTGTTCTCATTAAGGTCTGCTTCTTGGCCTGCAAAGCTAGGTACAAAGTCTCAGCAATTGTATAGCCTCTTAGGAAGAATTTGGGCAACCTCTATGAACTTGGTCTAGTGTCTGGAATTGCTCTGGGTCTGATTTAAGTTATGGCTTCAGTATTGGAAACTACCATTCCCATCCCTCCATCCCGAGTTTGGGCTTGTGAGATAGACTTCTTTGAGACCCTTGGAGTTAACTACTAATCATGGTTTGTGATCTAATTCTGTGACCAGGAAGGATGCCCTTCCCCTCTGCAGAACTGATGACAGGACTCATTCTCTTTTTTCTTTTTCTTTTTTGGTACTGGGCTTTGAACCTAAGGTTGCTTTACCACCAAGCCACATTCCCAGCCATTTTTACCTTTATGAATTTTGATAGAGGGTCTTGCTCAGTTGCTTAGGACCTAGCTAAGATACTGAAGCTGGATTTGAACTTGCTTTCTACCTACCTCAGCCTCCTGAGCCACTGGGATTACAGGTGTGTGCCACCATGCCCAGTATGTCAGGGCTGTTTGACTCATGTTTTTCACATATATTTAATGAGTACCTGTTTTTTCCAAAACCTAGATGAGACAATTGAGAACATAACAGTTAACAAGACACACATAGTTCCAGCCTTTATCAAACTTACAGTCTGGTGAAAGTCATAAAAATAGGCAAACTATAAAAGACATTAAGATATTGAAAAGGAGGGTAATTAGATAAAGAGGTTAACTTTATAGTAAATTGGTTAGGATAACTGCTGCTGGCTGCTGAAACAGATAAACCCCAAGTTAACAATCTAAGACTGGATATTATTGCTTATAGAAAAGCTAATCAGCAGGGGCAAGAGGGCACTGTTCCACATGGTCATTTGGAGACCAAGGTTAATAGGATCTCTGCCATCTTAACACTTGCTTTCCATGGTCTCTTGGGGGCAGCCAGCAGAGAGGGGAAGAGAGTTAGAATTTTGCCTGGCAGGCTTTCATGAGCTAGGCCTGGAACTTGTGTACATCACTTCTGGTTACATGCCTTAGGGCAGAACTCATGTGGGAAACTCATAATGGATCTCAAAGATATATCCATATTGCAATCCTTCAGAATCTATGAACTTTATTTGTAAAAAGAAGATTTGTGGATATAATTAGTTTAAGGATCATGAAATGATAAGATTTCCCTGGATTATTTTAGCAGCCCATAAATGCTATCTATCTTCTAAGAGAAGATATAGAGAGGGACAGACAGAAGTGCTTTCTTCTCTACCACACTGCTGGTACATTGGTCTTTAATGGATGTGTCTGATCTTCTTGAAAAATCTTCACTTGGAAGTTTTTTTCTGAATATCTATTATGATAGGTACTATGTCAGACCCCAAATAATCACAGGAAAATGAGACACAATCTGTCTCAAGAAGCATGTAGTTCAGGACAGTGTCATATATATTTTTTATCTTACATCCCAAGAGTCTCATTGGATGTATAAGTAAAGTAGTGTTTAATACTCTGTTAATTATTCAGTTGATAGCAGCTATATATCTGACTTATAAAAATTAAAGAGTTACTATTTTACCATACTTATCTTCTCAGCTGCCCGGGGAACTCCACTTCGAATTATGAATTACTGGATCACCACTCCAGGAATTTATGTTGTTTCTGGAGAGGGAAACCTGTGCACTCCACAGACACCTTGTCAAGGTAAGGTATGGTGGAAAGGTTATTCCTAGGAGGTGGAAAAGTATCCACGGATCTATTCAGCGCACCCTTGCCACAGCTTTACTGCAGGAGAAGCAGCAGAGGTTGGGGGTTGGGAAAATGGTTGAATCTGTGAATCCCAGACTGAAACCCAGTGGCAAGTCAGCCAATAACTTGGCTTGCATTTCAGACTTAATTTTATATTAGAACATTATAACTATACATAGTATTTGGGTTCATTTTGAAAAAAAAATCATATGTGTAAGGAATTTAATTTTTTTTTTATTTTTATTTTTTTGGTACTGAGGATTGAACCCAGGGGCACTCCACCACTGGGCCACATCCCCAGCCCTATTTTGTATTTTATTTAGAGACAGGGTCTCACTGAGTTGCTTAGGGCCTCGCTAAGTTGCTGAGGCTGGCTTTGAACTCGCGATCCTCCTGCCTCAGCCTCCCAAGTGCTGGGATTACAGGCGTGCGCCACCGCGCCCGGCAGGAATTTGATTTTAATCTCCATTCCATAATATCTGTTTCTCCCTCTTTCCTTCCCTTATTCTCTTTCCTCCACTCTACTGATCTTCCTTCCATTCCTTTATTTATTTATTTTCATTTTTTTCTTTATATATATATATATATATATATATATATATATATATATATATATATGATGGAATTGCTGAGTCGATGGCACACACCTGTAATACCTGTATACCTTTAATCCCAGCAGCTCAGGAGTTGAGGCAGGAGGATCGAGAGTTCAAAGCCAGCCTCAGCAATTTAGTGAGGCCCTAAGCAACTCAGCAAGACTTGTCTCTAAATTCTCTCTCTCTCTCTCTCTATATATATGTGTACATATATATATATATATATATGTGTATATATATATATATAAAGGGCTGGGGATGTGGCTCATTGGTTAAGCACCCCTGGGTTCAGTCCCCAGTACCAAAAACAAAACAAACAAACAAACAAAAACAAACAATGGAATTACCTTCGGTATATTTATATATATATAAAGGCTTTGTTAAATTCATTCCATATTTCTTCCTGTTTCACTTCCTTCTTTCCTCCTCCTCGTTCTCCCCCTACTCCACTGATTTTCCCTCTATCTTCTTTCCACCACCACCACCTTTCCCCCCTTATTTTGCTTTAGTTTCTACATATGAGAGAGAACATTTGACCCTTGATTTTCTGAGTCTGGCTTATTTCACTTAGCATGATTTTCTCTGTTTCCATTGGTTTACCAACAAATGCCATCATTATTCTTTTTTATGACTGAATAAAACTTCATTGTGTATATATTGCACATTTTCTTGATCCATTCATCTATTGACAGGCATCTGAGTTGATTCCCATAATTTGGCTATTGTGAATTGTGCTGCTATAAACATTGTAGTGGCTATATCACTATAATGATGATGGTTCTTTTAGATAAACGCTAATGGGAGCGCTAGTTGGGTTGTTGAGTGGTTCCATCCGTAGTTTTTTAAAAAATTTATTTAAAAAAATTTTTTTTAGTTGTTGATGGACATTTATTTATTTATTTATTTATTTATGGTGCTAAGAATTGAACCCAGTGCCTCAGACATACTAGGCCACAACCCCAGCCCCATCCACGGTGTTTTGAGGTATCTCCACACTGTTTTCCATAGCGTTTGTACTAATGTGCAGTCCTTCCAGCAATGTATGAGTGTACCTTTTTCCCCATATCCTCGCGAGCATTTGTTATGGTTTGTATTCTTGAGCATTGCCATTCTTGACTGGAGTAAGATGAAATCTTAGTGTCATTTTGATTTGCATTTCCCTGATTGGTAGAGATGTTTTTTTCATATATTTTCATGTGTTTTTTTTCATATATTGCTAGAGATTTTTTTCATATATTTGTGGCCATTTGTGTTTCTTCTTTTGAGAAGTTTCTGTTCAGTTCTTTTGCCCATTTATTGATTGGGTTATTTGTTTTTTTGGTGTTAAGTTTTTTGAGTTCTTTATATATTCTGGATATTAAACCCCTATCAGAGGAGTAGTTGGCCATAATTTTCTCCCATCCTGTAGGCTGTCTCCCTTCATGCTCTTAATTGGTTTCTTTGCTTGCAGAAGCTTTTTAGTTTGATAGTATTCCACTTATTTTTTATTTATTTTTTTTTTGTGGTGCTGGGGATTGAACCCAGGGCCTTGTGCTTGCGAGGCAAACACTTTACCAACTGAGCTACATCCCAAGCCTTTCCACTTATTGATTCTTGGTTTTATTTCATGAGCTTCAGGGGGTCTTGTTAAAGAAGTTGATGCCAGCATCTATATGATGAGGTGTTGACCCTATGTTTTCTTCTAGCAGTTGCAAGGTATCTGGTCTAATTCCTAAGTCTTTGATCCATTTTGATTTTTGTGCAGGGTGAGAGATAGGGGTCTGTTTCATTTTTCTCTATATTGCTATCCAGTTTTCCCAGAACCATTTATTAAAAAGGCCACCTTTACTCCAAAATATATTTTTGGCACTATTGTCAAGTATAAGATGGCTGTAGGCATGTGGTTATGTCTCTATGTCTTCTATTCTCTTCCAGTTGGTATTCACATCTACTTTGATGCTAGTACTATGCTGTTTTTGTTACTACAGCTCTGTAGTATAATTTCAGATCAGGTATTGTGATGCCTCCTGCTTTGCTTTTCTTGCATAGTATTGCTTTGGCTATTTTGGGTCTATAATTCTTCCAAATGAATTTAGGAATTGTTTTTTCTTTGTTCTAGAGATCCAAGGATGGTTTAATATATGTGAATCAATAAATGTAACTCATCACATTAATAGAATTAAGGTCAGAGATCACTTAGTCATCTCAATAGATGCAGAGAAGGCCTTTGACAAAATTCAGCTCCTATTCATGATTAAAAAGAAACTGAAGAAACTAGAGATAAAAGGAACCTACCTTACATTAAAGGCTATGTATGACAAACCCAAAGCCAACCTCATAGTAAGTGGAGAAAAACTGAAAGCATTTTCTTTAAAATCTAGGACAAGATAAGGTTGTCCATTCTCATCACTCCTATTTAATATTTAATATAGTGCTAGAAATTCTAGCCAGAGCAATTAGGCAAGAGAACAAAATAAAAGGGATAAAAATAGGAAAGGAAGAAATCAAATTATCACTGTTTTCAGATGATATGATCCTATACCTAGAATATCCAAACGACTCCACCAAAAGACTGCTAGAGCTAATAAGCAAACTTGGCACAGTGGCAAATTACAAAATCAGCACGCAAAAATCAATAGCTTTCCTATACACCGGTAATAAATCCACTAAGAAAAAGTCAGGAAAACAATTCTATTCAAAATAGCTTAAAAAAAAAAAACCTAGAAGTAAATATAACCAAGGAGGTGAAAGACCTCTACAATGAAAACTATAGAACGTCAAAGAAAGAAATCGAAGAGGACCTCTGAAGATGGAAAGAGCTCCCGTGTTCTTGGGTAGTCAAAATTAATACTGTCAAAATGACTACCAAAAGCAATATATACATTCAGCACAATCCCCTTCAAATAACCAATGGCATTCTTCACAGAAGTAGAAAAAAATAGTCCTAAAATTCATTTAGAAAAACAGAAGACCCAGAACCAGACTGTACTGTACAGACCAGACTGTACTAGGTAGGGTTCTCTAGAGGAAGAGAATCAACAGGAAGTATAATTATAAAAAGGTATTTGTTAGATTGGCTTACATGCCTAGAAACTGGATAGTCCACAATGCCATCTGCAGGCTGGAGGGTTGGAGGAAACAGTAGCTGTGCAGTCTAAGAAGCTGAAGCCTCAGAACAAGAGGGATCCATGGTGCTACTCCAGTCCAAGAACAAAGGCTTCTGGAAACTCACTGGAAAATTACTGGCAGAGTCTACTTTGGAAGAGTAAAGGTGTAAGAGTCTGATATCTTCAGGTGATTGCATCAGCAATCAAGAACCCATTCAAGAAGAATCAAGCTTGCGTCTACTGCTGCTTCGTTGTTCTTCCAACTTTATTCCATCCAAGCCACTGCCCAAGTGTGCTGCACACACTTAGGGAGGGTCTCCACTTCATTTTGCTATCCCATATGTCAATCATTCCTAAACACACCCTCATTGACATACCCAGAAGCCTCTCAATCTTTGGCATCTCTTAATCCAATCAAATTGACAATTCAAATTAACCATTATAATAGCCAATGCCATTTTTAAGCCAAAAAAACAATGCTTATAGCATCATAATACCTGACTTCAAATTATACCACAGAGCTATAGTAACAAAAACTGCATGGTACTGACATAAAAACAGACATATAGATCAATGGTACAGAAAAGAAGACAGACAAACCACACAGATACAGTCATCTGATCCTTCACAAAGGTGCCAAAAAATATAGCCTTTTAAACAAATGGTGCTGGGATAACTGGTTATCCACATGTAGAAGAATGAAACTAGAACCTTATCTCTCATCCTACACAGAAATCAACTCAAAATGGATTAAAGACCTTGGAATTAGAGCAGAAACTATGCATCTCCTAGAAGAAAATATAGGGTCAATCCTCCAGCTTTTAGGCATAGGCAGTGACTTTCTCAATAGAATACTTGAAGCTCAGGAAATAATGCCAAGAGTTAATAAATGGGATGGCATCAAATTAAAAAGCTCCTGCACAGCACAGGAAACAATTAGGAATGTGAAGAGAGAATTCACAGAATGGGAGAGAATCTTTGCTAGCTACTCTTCTGACAGAGGATTAATATCTAGAATATATAAAGAGCTCAAAAAACTTTTTACAACAAAGAATTGAATAACTCAATTAATAAATAGGGAAATGAATTAAAAGACACTTCTTAAAAAAAGAAATCCAATGGCCAGCAAATACATGAAAAAATATTCAACATTATTAGCAATTAGGGAAATGAGAATTAAAACTACACTGAGATTTTATCTCACACCAGTCAGAATGGAAGTTATCAATAATAGAATAATAATGCTGGAGAGGATGTGAAGAAAAAGAAACACTTTACACTGATGGTGGACTGTGAATTAGTACAACTGCTGTGGACATCAGTATGGAGGCTCCTCAAAACACTAGGCATGGAACCGCCATATGGCCCAGCTGTACCACTCCATGGTATGTAACAGCAAATCCTGTCAGTAAGTACCAACAAATCCCATCAATATGTACAACTGTAGTGCACCAAAGTAGGGGAAGGGTGGATTTTTAAAATAATTTTGTAAGAATGTCATTGGTATATTGATGGGGATTGCATTGAATGTGTGTATTGTTTTTGGTAGTGTGGTCATTTTGACAATATTCTGCCTATCCCAGAACATGGAAGGTCTTTCCACCTTCTGAGGTCCTCTTCAATTTCTTTCTTCACTGTTCTATGATTTTCATTGTATATCTGTTTTACCCCCTTGATTAGAGTAATTCCCAAGGGTTTTTTTTTTTTAGGTTATTGTGAATGGAATTGTTTTCCTGATTTCTTCCTTAGCTGAATCACTGTTAGAGTACAAGAAAGTTATTGATTTATGAGGGTTGATCTTGTATCCTGCTATTTTGCTGAACTCATTTATCAGCTCTAGAAGTCTTCTGGGGGAATTTTTTGGGTCTTCTAGATATAGGATCTTGTCACTGGCAGAGATGGTTTGACTTCTTTTCTAATTCGTATCTGTTTGAGTTCCTTTTTTTGCCTGATCACTCTGGCAAATGTTCAAAGGACTATGTTGAATAAAATTGGTGAGAGTAGACATCCTTGTCTTGTTGCTGATTTTAGAGGAAATGCTTTTAGTTTTTCTCCATTCAGTATGCTGTTGGCTCTGGGTTTGTCATAAATAGCCTTTACGATGTTGAAATAAGTTCCTTAGATTCCTAGTTTCTCCAGTATTCTTAATGTGGATGGGTGATAGATTTCATCAAAGGCCTTTCTGCATCTGTTGAGATGATTATATGATTCTTATTCTTAATTGTATTGAAGTGGTGAGTTACATTTATTGATTTGTGTTTGTTGAACTAATCTTGCATCCTGGAATGAAGCCCACTTGATTGTGGTGTCTCATCATCTTAATATGTTTTTTACTGCATTTTGCTAATATTTTATTAAGGATTTTTATATCTATGTTCATTAGGGATATTAGTCTGTAGTTTTCTTTTTTAATTTTTTAGTTGTCAGTGAATCTTTATTATATTTGGCACTGAAAATCAAACTCAGTGCCTCACACATGCTAAGCAAAGTCAACCCCTACCACTGAGCTACAACCCCAGCCCTTGATCTGTAGTTTTCTTTCCTCCATGTGTCTTTGTCTGGTTTTGATATCCAGGTTATAGAATGTCTTTGGGAGTGTTCCCTCCCTTTCATATCATGGAATAATTTGAGAAACACTGTTGTTATTTCTTCTGTAAAGGTCTGTTAGATAACTCAGCTGAGATTCCATCTGGTCCTAGACTTTTCCTTTTTGAAGGCTTTTAAATGATGTTTCAATGTTTTTACTTGATATTGGTCTGTTGGTTTTCTGTGTCTTCCTTATTCAATTTGGGCAGGTTACACGTGTCTAGAAATATGTCAGTGTCCTCCAGATTTTTCAGTTTATTCAAGTATAAATTTTCAAAATAAATTCTGATAATCCTCTGGATTTCACAAGGGTCTGTGGTGATACCTCCTTTTTCATCTCTGATCTTATTGATTTGGCCTCACTCTTTCTTTGGTTAGTTTAGCTAAGGGTTTGTTAGTCTTATTTATCTTTTCAAAGAACCAACTCTTCTTTGCATTGATCTTGCTTATTTTCTTTTTTTTTTTTTGGAACCAGGAATTGAACTCAGGGACACTCGGCCACTGAGCCACATCCCCAGCCCTATTTTGTATTTTATTTAGAGACAGGGTCTCACTGAGTTGCTTAGGGCCTCGTTAAGTTGCTGAGGCTGGCTTTGAACTCGCGATCCTCCTGACTCAGCCTCCCAAGTTGCTTGGATTACAGGCATGCGCCACCACGCCCGGCAGGTATTTAGGTTTTTAATGTGAGGTTTTTTCAATCAATCTGGCTAAGTTAAACAGTGTTTAATGCTTTGGTTGTAGGTACCAAAGACTTTAGTTTCTTCTAGTTTGCTCTCCAACCCCTCTCCACACCTTCTGCTGTCTTTGGTTTTCCCTAAGAACTCCTTCTTAAAGTGTGTGTCTTCCATTGCTCTCAGTTTTAATTCATTGTTATCCAACAGAAGTCCAGTTACTGGCTTCTCTTGGTAAGGTGCTCTCTACCGTGACTCCCTGTATTCACTTTTCTCTCCATGTTTTGGGCTCCTAAGTTGACTTTGATGGATGTAGGAAAAGTCATTGGTTTTCAGTGAGAATGGAAATGCTAGCTTCTCAGCTTGTAATATCTTCCAGACTGGACATTTTAAATGGGAGCTAACTCTACTCATGTTCAGGTGACTTGTTAATTTGAGAGGCAGGTGTGTAAGGGAAGGGTTTTTCACCAGACATACTTCATTCAGGCATCAATCTCTTTGGAGCTATCTGCTTTAACACTAAGTTCTTCACTGAAATTGTTGGTTGAGTCATTATTACAATACTCGAAGGATTTGTTTTAAAAATATTTTGTAAGATCAAGTGAATTAGTTGAGAAAAGCTGATTTCACAATGAAGAATGAATGAAATGCTATTTATTTGCCATCGACTGTATAGTATTATAAGCAGTTAACTTAAATCTATGTATGAATTACATCAAAATAACTTTATAGTTGTCTATTCACCTTGACCCATTTAAGTCACTTTGGGGAATGTAATCCAAGGAAATAAAGCTCATTTTCTTATAACAGTAATTGAAAAGTTAGAAACAACATGTTTTCTAACAACAGGGAAATTAAGTAGCATCAGTCCATATAACAAATTATCATCCTGCTTTTAATGTATGAAATAAATTAAAATATAAAGAATTTTTAATAATAGTAACAAGTAAGGTAAAAATTACATATCAATATGATCTTGTATAAAAATATTCACTGAGATTCTATGAAGAAATACATCAAAATAGTATTTGTCTTTGATAACAAAATTATAGATGACTCTTCTTTATTTGCCTTTTACCCTCTATTTTCCAAATGAATTTTCCTTATTGAGCATGCAGTACCTTATTCATAATCAAAATAAACTTTATTAAATGAAATATTGTATCTGTTCACACCTGTAAATAATGTACCAACCTAACTATAGGATTGTTTTCATGTTCTTTTGAGTCTCTCCACAACAGGAAATGAAAAAGCCTTCAGCGGATATGGCTGAAGGAAAAATGTTTTAGCATTAGTCTACCTGAATTCTCTTCTTCTGTTAGTTTGTTTCAGTGTTTTTTGTTTTTGTTTTGATGTTCTTTCTTCATTTACTCTTTGTCCCCCAAGTAACTGAATTATTTTTCCTTCTCTTTGTCATTCCCAGTTTGGGCCTATGGAGCCTCCCCTTCAGGATATGGAGCCCCTCCTGCAGGATATGGACCCCCCCCCTGCAGGATATGGAGCCCCTTCTGTGTCATATGGAGCCTTTCCTGTAGGATATGGAGCCCCTCCTATGGGATATGGAGCTCCCCCACCAGGATATGGAGCCCCGCCTCCAGGATATGGAGCCCCACCTCCTGGATATGGAGCCCCATCTCCTGGTTATGGAGCCCCAACTCCTGGATATGAAGACTCACCTGCGAGAAGCTCAAGACCTGTAGCCCCCACTTCTAAATCCCCAGCTCCACCTGCTGAATCTGGAGTCCAGAATCACAACTCTGTAACACCAGAGACTCCTGGACATGAAGCTTCTTCTCCCTCTACCTCAACTTCTCAGGCCTATTCTCCCACTTCTAAAATGTAAACCTTGAACATTTAGCAAGCAAAGCAGCACCCTAACATTGAAGTCAAAATAAGGGGGAAGACTCAGGTATACTGATCACAAGCTGGTACTCCTTGAAAGGGCAATCTTAGGGTAAGGCTAAACTTTATTTCCATGCCTAGATGTTATATTTTTAAACTAATTACTTAATTATTATTGTTGCAATTCTGGGCAGTATACCTAGGACCTCACACATCTTGCACATGCTAGGCAGGCACTCCATCACTGAGCTCCCCATCTGCCGCCCCCCAACCCACCTAGATTTTAGAAGCAGACTCATCTCTTGATTAGCTAGGCTGAAGGAGCATTACAGGGCTAATTTGCCAGTATTGCCAATAATTTGGTTGACTTTGGGCTGCATTTATAACATTTTGAATGCGAGTTTGGATAAGCTTCCTGCTTTTTTCCTCATCCCTATTCAAGAAACGTTTGTTATGCTTTCTTTGCTAGGCCCAGTGTGCTAAGAATATCATGTTGAACACAGTTACTTTTCACAGCATTCTTTACGTTACTGAAAGGATGGAATAACCTTAATTTCCAATAATGAGAGAGAATTGTATACATTGTGATATAGTCACACAATGCAGGACTATGCAGCTGTTGAAAATGATGTCTGGAGGTAGAGAAAGAAGCTTTTGTGAAGATCAAAAAGAAAATAAAGGAAAAGAGTGTCAAAGTTGACTATGTCAAAATTTAAAACTTATTTATAATAAAAGTTAAAAGATAGGCAGCAGATGTGGAGAAAATCATTTCCAACATATATATTAATGAACAAATGATTTGTAGTCAGAATATATGAAGAACTACCAATAGAATCCCAAAGGGAAAAAAAGTGGACGAAATATACGAATTGCCAATTAATCAAGGCAATGACATGACTGAAAAATATTTCCAAAGACACTCAGCTTGACTAGTGTTAGCAAAATGCAACCTGAAATAAACCATTTTTATCTCCAAAGATTCATAGATATTGAGTGACTCTGAACAGGAGGAGGACCCCAAAAATAACTGTCTGTGACACCAAGTCAAGCCAGACCTGCAGCCACCATGAATAGCAAAGGTCAGTATCCAGCACAGCCATCCTACCCCGTGCAGCCTCCTGGGAATCCGGTGTACCCTCAGACCTTACATCGTCCTCAGGCTCCCTCCTGTACTGATGCTCCACCTGCTTACTCAGAGCTCTGTTGTCCCAGCTTTGTGCTCCCAGGGGCTGCCACGGTCCCTACCATGTCAGCTGCATTTCCTGGCACCTCTCTGTATCTTCTCATGGCCAGGCCTGTGGCTATAGGACCTTTAGGTTCCACAGTCCCTGTGGCTTATTATCCAGTTGGTCCCATCCATCCACCTGGTTCAGCAGTGCTGGTGGAAGGCGGGTATGATGCAGGTGCCAGATTTGGAGTTGGGGCTACTGCTGGCAACATTCCTCCTCCAACTCCTGGATGCCCTCCCAGTGCAGCTCAGCTTGCAGTCATGCAGGGAGCCAATGTCCTCGTAACTCAGCGGAAAGGAGACTTCTTCGTGGGTGGCTCAGACCGTGGCTACACCATCTGGTGAGGAACCAAGGCCGCCTCCATGCGGGGAAAGACATCACACACCTTTAGCACTACTCACAATGTAACTGCTTCAGTCATATTAACCTGAAGATGCAGTTTAGACACATGTTGTTGGGGTATCTTTCTGGTGCCCAAACTTTCAGGCACTTTTTAAATTTGATAAGGAACCATATAATGACATCAGTACTTCCCTAAAGCATTTTAAGGTAGGGGAGATATCGTTCATAAAATGAAAGTGGGTGAAGCACATTCTTCCTTTAATTCCTCTGGAATAATACACCACCATACAGGTCTTTGCTTTTAGTAATAAAACATCAAATTAGGTTTAGAGGGAACTTTGATCTTCCTAAGAATTGAAGTTGCCAAATTATTTTGATTGGTCTTTAATCTCCTTTAAGTCTTTGATTTATGTATATATATTAAAATATTTTTTAGATGTTGATAGACCTTTATTTTATTAATTTATTTTTATGTGGTGCTGAGAATCAAACCCAGTGCCTCACACATGCTAGGCAAGCGCTCTACCACTGAGCTACAACCCCAGCCCCTTGATTTATATTTCTTGCTAAATGAGACACATTAGTTGCCTGCCTCTTCCTTTCCATCCTTTGCCCCATGGGCCATCTCCAACCCTCGTCTTCCATTCCTCCCACCAATCTCCATTAAATCAGTGGTGCAGGACAGAAAGCCAGTCAGCTGGTTGCCTTCTCTCCTGGTACTTCTCCCCACTTGCCATCTTTTAACTCCTCTTTCGCAAGGATCCTCTGAACCGCCCTCTGTGCCCCAAGGGCATTGCTTCTGCTTTGGCATCTCCTCAGGCAAAACTAGAGGGTGCCTTTTGGACTTCCTCATAGGTCGTCTCTGCACACATGAACCTGACCCAGTTTGCTTTGGTGCCAGAAAAATAGCTTTGTTTTAAAAAAAGACACCAGCACAAACTGTCCCATCAAAGAATTTGTTTAAAATATGAGGGGCAGCAGGGAGGGTGCATTTCAAAGGCTTAACATTAGATCCAAATTAAGGGGAGTTTTCAGATAAAAAATTGGTTACCATTTTTGTCAGTGTCTGATTTCACCATTCGTGGCTCCCAAGAGTTCCTGAACTGGGTTAGTAGGGTCATATTGTGAATGCCTCACTACAAAATGACTTGAGTCCAGTGAAATTTCATTAGGGTTAAGAATGTTTTAGGGATCCTTAATATTTTGATTTTTGTTTTCTGAAATTGGATTTTATCATATAATTTCAGTTTATCTGAATTTTGTGTTCTGTACATGTGATATTCGTCCATTGACTGTTATGGAAGTTCAGCATTGTATATCTCTACACTGGTGCACTTAACTTGTGGAGTTTTACACTAAAATGTAGAATAAAGACTGTTTTGAAGATTTGAATAAAGTGATGAAGTTTCATAACAAAAAAGATTTATAAATATTAAAATTCTTGGTATAGCAGTTTCACATGTTGTTGTCTACCCCTGAGAAATACTTGGACATGTGCACAAAGAAGCATATGAGATTTCTATGACATTGTTTCCAACAGTATAAAATTGGAAATAATTTATATTCTGTTAATATGAAATGCATAAACTGATACACCTATAATATATATGCAAAATTTCTAATACTTACTGTTAAATGAGAAAAGCAGGTTGTGGGAATATATACCTCAGTGGTTTTCAACCCTATCAGACAGAACCTCTTTTATAACAAATGTTTATATTTGTAACAAATATTTATAAAAAATATTTCATAACATGTCCTTCATTTCAATAAAATTTACAGACAGTTGCACCTGATTCTATGCTATTTCAACCAAAACAATATGGTACCATAAATGCGACATAAAGAGATAATAGAGGACTGAGTTATGGCTCAGTGATGGAGCACTTGCCTCACATGTAAGAGGCACTGAGTTCATTTTTCAAAAGCACATATAAATAGTTGAATAAATAAAGGTCCATCAACAACTAAAAAATTTTTTAAAAAATTTAAAAAAGAAAATAGAGCTAGTTTATGGTAAAAATTTAAGTATTTTAATATATGAGTTCTCAGATTCCACCACACTTGCAGACACACTTGTGCAGAATCTTGTGTACAGATTCTCCACAGGTATAAACTCTAGAGATGCTGATTGATAGGAGTGCTGTATTGTGACTTGATCACCATGCCATGGCAATGTCGTTTTCCAAAATGGTGGCCAATCCTTGAAAATTTTCCAGATAAAACACAGTTTAGTTTTCCCTTGATTTACTCAGTGGTTGGATTCCTGGAAAGTTTGACATATTAAAATCATGTAAAATAGGGGTAGGATTAGGTTCTGGGCTTGAATATTATAAACATGTGTTTCACCTATAGCAATGGCTAGAGGTCCTTTTGAAGTGATGAAGGGGTGTAGGACAATTCTTTGTTGTACCCTCTGCCTTTTAGGATGTCAACAGTGACTTCCAAATGTGATTACCAAAGATGCCTCCTGCTTATTTCCTAATTGGCCCTGGGGGCAGTGTCATCCCTGTGCAGAACCACCACAGACTTCCAAAGTTTTCAGCCCCTTCAGAGCTGTCATTCTCCCACTCTGACCAAGTTTCTAATTTCATTAATCTTTCTTAATTATCTTATAGGCTCATCAACTATGAGGCTTTAGAGATACTATACCAAGTGTTTTTTAGATGCAGAAGTGTTTCAGGAACTCTAAGTCCATAATATTACTGGACTCAAAAGACATTTAAATCAATATTTTTTCTATGCATATTTTGTATATAGTTGAAGATATGCTATATGTACAGCTTTTCACCTGAAATTATGTTACATTTGCATAGGTTAAGAATGCTTCAGAAATAACGCTAGTGGGTACATAATATTCTTTGACACAGTTGTACCATAATGTATTTTTTCAACCTCTATTTTAAGATATTTGAGTTTTTATCAGGCTTTTGCTATTACAAACAACTTTGTGATTTACGTCTTTGTATATAGAGCTTTTTAAAATTTTTGAATGATTTCCTTAAAACAGGTTAGAGTCATTGATTCTCCACGTAAGAATTAGGAAACCAGATTCTTCTATGTTGTGAAGGACAACTTTTCCCAAGGAAGTCAGGTAAATATTAATTGGTGTTATGTGAAGAGGGGGTTACTGGGTCAAATCAATTTGAAAAAGTGAGGGAAACTGGTTTTTTCACAATTTCTGAGAGTCTTGAATATACTAATGAATGCCATAAGTCTCTAAGAGGGAGAGATTTTCAAAATTTATTTTTTTCAAAGTTATTTGAACTTAGAATATGTTATTCACTAAGTGGTGTAGAGAAACTATTAGTGAACATACTTTAGGGAACACTTTCTAAAATGATAAGATGTTAGAATGGACTGCAGGTGTCTGGAGTTGCTAACCCTTAAAGCTCTTTTCAACAGTGAAGAGAGGTTAAAGGCCTTCCTCCCATTCCAGAGAAAAAAACTTCATTTCCAGTTGATAGAAAATGGGAGACCTTCTTGAAGAAGATATGTCATAATGTGGAAAGTATCTGCTCCTACCTCTGAAAGTACTGTCATAGAGTCATGGGCATGGCAGCTGGAATGTCAGTAGCATGGAGGCTGCCACTTTGCCTAGGTCACTGGACTGAAGAGAAGTAAAAAAGGAAAACATAGCTATAACCCTTTTCTCAAAGTTCCAAACAAGGAATCCGGACCGTACTACATATTGAACACAGGCCACAAGATCTGATTCTCCAAAGTTTTTGCAGGAAAAGGACAAAATATTTTTCTTCTAAGAGTTTCTTCTTTTCTTGCTTACAAACCACTGTACATGGGAAAAAGTGACAAGAGAGGAGAGATTCTTTGAACTATAGCAGGAATAAGGTTCCCCTTGTTCAACTTTTCAGTGTCTGCTGGAATGTGATGGTGAGTTGGGAACAGAGTCAGGGGGTGTGGCCTCTTCTGTACCATAATAGTTCTCCAAATAACTGATATTTTGCAAACATTTAGGGACTCGAAACCTTTTCTTTTTCTCTCTTCCTTCAAGTAGATTTGAGGTAAGGTCCAATTATTTAGAAAATGTTGCAGGCCTGAGTCTCCTGAGGGTGGGAGTCTATTGTGTTCTCCTCTGCAAAAGTGCTTCTTCACCTGGTCCACCAAGCTGCCCCAGGATACTAAAGGCTGTGGCTGTTTGGGACCAAGAAGAACCACAGTTTGATTACACATGTTGCTATGTGGCACACCTACTGTTAGCTCCCACTGCCTGGTACAATTATTTCTAAAAGACTGTCAGATTCTTTCTATGAGAGGCATTTCCTATGAGAAGAGTTTGTGTCAGGTTTATTCAAAGGGACTGTTTGTTCTGTCTAGGACAAACTCACTGAGAATTTAGCTGGCCTGCTGCAATCTCAGAAGGATTAAGATTGAGTCCTTCTGACACCCACTGATATTTTGGGTATTTTCTTTTTATATTTATGGATTCCATTCTTCTTTCTGTCTCTTCACTAGCAATGATATAGAAACTGCTCTGTTATCTACTGTCTTCTCATTTTGTATTAGAAATACAGAGATGGAAAGAAGGCATTTTAGCCCTAGTAGCGGACTCCAAAAATGAACCCCCAAATACTCATGGGTAAGTGCATGCCCACCAACCTGCTAAACCAGAGCTTTCCTTGCTCAGAATTGGAGAAAATGTATAGCTGGTGTGATTTTTTCAATCCATAGAAGAATGTGTGCAAGAAAGGAATAATGCATGTCCTTGTTTTTCTTAAATTTAATTCTGTTACCAGGACCCCTACCATCATCTGCCTAGTTGCTGGGCTTCTCACAAATTCCAAGATTAGATAAAGGTATCCAGATTTTATGTGGTGCCAAGTTGCTGAGAAGGTGCCGCCAGTCATTGCACTACTTCTGAAACAGCCACTGTCTAGTTCTGGCAGTGCCATCAAGTCTGAGAGTGTGGCATTTTCCTTGCTACCCCAGAATCTTAGGTGGGGCTTCATCCAAACCTATGTGCCATGTTGCCATGAGGACAGTAGAGCAGGATCCCAATGCCTTCTTGAGAGACTCACAACTCCTTCCCCCAACTCCCAGATTTTCCTCTCCCACCTATGCTGTCTGCATCCCCTCCACCTCTTGAGCATCAGTCCTAATCCTAATCTCAGATTTGAGTTTCCACAAAAGTTAGTGGCCCTTTTCTTCACATTTGGCTTGATTTTCCTTGCCTAGTGCCTGGTCGCTTGCCTGAAAATCTTGTATGGGAGGATTCAAGATGGCGGATTAGAGGAAAGATGCTTTCCTGGTTGTTCCATGGCCAGGGGATCAAGCAACAGGAGTACTGCTTCTCAGCTAGATGGGTAAAAGAGGGATTTCACCAAAATTCAATGTTGGACAGTCAGAGTATCTTAGAGACTCGGAACTCGGTGCACTGAACAAAGGAGAGCTAAGCTGGTGATGGCAGCGGCGGCGGCAGCAGTGCTGAGTCAGCACAGAGGGAGGGAGGACAGGCAGAAATTTGATATGGAAACACCTGAGATCAGAAAAGCAACCTGAATTTAGCCGATCCAGCTGCACTGTGCACTGGTGTTTGAAAAGTGCTTTGTGTTTCTCAGGCTGCCATGGGGAGCTGAGATAGAGCCATCTTGAGGTGGGAGGCGTCGGGTGGCCATGCTGCTGCTGCCGTGGGAGCTGGAAGATCAGAGTACACACTGCCATACTGTCTCATAGGCACCTACTGTTTGGCCTAGGGTGACCTAGCAGAACAGGAATGAAAAAGGCTGTACCCAGCAGGAGTCAAGTCAGAAAAGCCCAAGGGAGCCCAACTCACTTCTCTGAGTCTGGCAACTCTCCTGACCAACTGAAGCAGGTCAGGAATCTGAACAGACGGGTGTGAGTACACTCGGGCTAAGCCTGGAAAGGCTGTATTTGCGGGCAGCAGAGTAGGTAGAGAATTGGCTCCCCAGCCCCATGAGTAGAATTCTTGGGAGGCTCCAGACTCCCATTAGAGATTGGCAACTGCCAGGCTCTAAGAGGGTGTTGATATAAATCTTTCCAGAGCAGACACCACCCAACAAAACCCCTGAGCTCTGAGCACACCTAAGCCCCACCTGCCAGAACTCCCCTCATAGCAGCAGCTCCATCGTGGGAGTGCACTGATCTGGTCTGTGTGAACAAAACTGCAAAGGACAGTACTTCCCGCCCCTTTCTACCTCATACTGGTGAGAAGGGAAGCTGGGAGTTATTTCAACCTGCTTCCAACTGGCAGCTCAGAAAACAACACAAAAAGAGGAAGGGAGCTAACCATCTCAAGCCCTTGTGCTGTCTTTGCACTGCTCAAGAAGCAGCAGAAAGAGACGGTTGAACATAGACAATGACCAGCCATTCTGGTTGACTATTCTGACTATCCCAGTAGAAATAGTTCCTTCATTTTTCATTAAGAGTCATTTTCTTTTTGTGCTGATTGGTTCAGGGACATACATACATATTTGTTTATTGTTTCATATTTTTAGTATTTTTTTAATGCAATTATTTTCCTTGTCTTTTGAGGGTTAGGTTTTTTTAATTTATTTTGGTTTGGTTTTGTATTGTTTTCATTTGTTTATTTCTTTTATTTCTCTTTCTCTCCTTTCTTCTCTGCTAACAAATTCTATTGTTCTCTCTTCCTCTCTTCCTTTACTTTGCTTCTCCTGTATTTTCTGCTCCTTCCTTATAACCATCACCTGCTCTCTCCTGCATCCTCTGTTCACTTTTTGAAATTATGAACTCTTTTCTACCTTCCTAGCATATTTTATTTTCTCTTAATTAACTGTATTCTTACCATTTTTTAGAACTAATTGTTTATATAACTCCTGCTCCCACCGTTAATGCTGATGCAGTCACTACTACCGTCGATGACATAGTTGACACCTGCTGTTTGCTTTAAAGGCAGATCTAGATTATGATTATTGTTTTTACTGTTGACAATTGCTGGCTGCACCATTCCTGTTTTTTTGTGGTAATTAGTGTTGTAGATGTCGTAGTAGAAACTGGGTATTTAACGCTGTATGTTGTTTGCATCAGTCGTTGCTATCATTTGTTTTACCCTCTTTTCCGAGGTGTTGAGAATGTACAGGAACTCCTAAGTTCACAGGGTAGAAATTCTGCTTCATGAACTAAGCTCAATCAAAAGACAGCATACTGTGCTCCATGCATAAATTAATGACACTCAATCATCACCTATACTTTAATACAAAGATTAGAAGTGTCAAAACCTGAACTAATGACCAGGCTCCAACAAGAAATGGATAGGGAGCTGGGACTGTAGCTCAGTGGCAGAGCATGTGCATAGCACTTGTGAGGCACTGGGTTCAATCCTCAGCACCACATAAAAATAAAATAAAGGCATCTAGTTTCCTTTAAAAAAAAAAAAAAGAAAAATGGATAGGGACAGGGCCCCCAGTTCCCACTTGTGAAGATCCACTTCTAGAGCAAGAGCAGAGAATTAACACAAAGGCTATGGATATCACACCTACAAGGAAGTCTCAATCTAAATCACTCTGAGACACTTTGGCAAGTAAAGACTGTGCCCCAAAAAGGCCCACCCATAAAAACAGAAAAGAAATCCCTCCCAAGAGATGCATAAAACCCAATATAGGAATACAAGAAATATTAAAATACAAGGTACCACAACACCCCTAAAGTTCATAATTCACCAGCCCTGACCCCAAAGATATTGAAGTAGATGTCATGTTAGATAAATAATTCAGAAGAATCATAAAAATAAACAGAACACAGAAAAACAGAAGGATAAATTAAGGAAGTTAGTACAGGACATGAATGAGAAATTCAATAAGGAGATAGAAATGTTGAAAAAGCATCAAAGAGAAATCGTGCAAATGAAAGGCATAATAAATCAAACAAAATGTTCAGATGAAAGTCTAAGGGAGTAGACCAGTCTGAACTGACATGCAAAAATATTTAATAAAATATTAGCAAATTGTGTTTGACAGCATATTTAGAAGACTGTATACCATGATCCAGTTGGTTTTATTTCAGAGATGCAAGCATTGTTTAATATATGCTATAAATAGAATTAAGGACAGAAATTACTTAGTTACCTTAGATGCAGAGAAGGCCTTTAACAAAATTCAGCTCCTATTCATGATAAAAAAACACCAAAGAAACTAGGGATAGAAGTAACTTACCTCAATAATATAAAGGCTATCTATGAAAAACCAAAAGCCAACTTCATAGTAAATGTGGGAAAATCTTAAAGCATTTCCTTTAAAATCTTGGGCAAGACAAGGATGCCCACTCTCACCACTCTTATTTCATACAGTGCTTGAAAGTCTAGCCAGAGCAATTAGACAAGAGAAAGAAATATAAGGGATTAAAAACAGGAAAGGAGCCGGGCATGGTGGCGCATGCCTGTAATCCAAGCGACTTGGGAGGCTGACTCAGGAAGATTGGGAGTTCAAAGCCAGCCTCAGCAATTTAGTGAGGCCCTAAGCAACTCATTGAGACCCTGTCTCTAAATAAAATACAAAATAGGGCTGGGGGTGTGGCTCAGTGGCCGAGGGTCCCTGAGTTCAATCCCTGGTTCAAAAAAAAAAAAAAAACAGGAAAGGAAGAAGTCAAATTACCACTGCTCACAGATGATAAGATCCTATACCTAGAGGATTGAAAAAACTCTACCAAAAGACTGCTAGAACTAATAAACAAGTTTGGCAAGGTAGCAGGTTACAAAATCAACATACCAAAAACAATAGCATTGCTATACACCAGTCGTTAATCTTCTGATAAAGAAATCAGGAAAACGATTCCATTCACAGTAGCCTCAAAAAACCTAGGAGTAAATCTAACCAGGGAGGTAAAAGACCTCTACAATGAAAACCATAGAACATGGAAAAAAGAAATTGACGAAGACCTCAGAAGATGGAAAGACCTCCCATAGTTCGTGGATGGGTAGAATTAATATTATTAAAATGATCATGCTACCAAAAGCAATATACAGATTCAGTGCAATACCAATCAAAATACCAATAGCATTCCTCATGGACATGGAAGAAAAAAGTCCTAAAATTCATTTAGAAGAATAAAAGGCCCAGAATAGCCAAAGCCATTTTTAAGCCAAAAACCAACCAAACACCAACAAAAAACAATGCTGGAGGCATCACAATACCTGACTTCAAATATTGTAGAGCTATAGGAACAAGAACTACATGGCACTGGCATAAAAACAGATGTGTAGGCTAATCACAGAATAGAAGACACAGAGAAACCCACCCACAATCAATGTTTTAGTTAGCTTTTTCACTGCTGTGATTACAGAATCTGACCAGAACAATTTTAGGGGAGGAAAAGTTTATCTGAGGGTTCACAGTTTCAGAGGTCTCAGTCCATACACAGCCAGCTCCATTCCTGAGGGGCTCCAGTGAGGCTGAACATCATGGCAGAAGAATATGACAGAGGGAAGCAGCTCACATCATGATCATGAAGCAGAGAGAGAGGTCTCCACTTGCCAGATATAAATATAAACCCCAAAGCCGCACCCCATTCCCACCTCCTCCAGTCACACCCTCCCACTTCAATTACCACTGTTAATCCCTGTCAGGGATTAATTCACTAATTGGGTTAAGACTCTTAAAACCCAATCATTTCTCCTCTGAACCTTCTTTCACTGTCTCACATGTGAGATTTTTGGGGACACCATATTTAAACCATAACATAGTCGTCTGATCCTTGACAAAGGTGCCAAAAACATTATGGAGAAAAGACAGCCTTTTAAACAAGTGGTGCTGGGACAAGTGGTTATCCATATGTAGAAGAATGAAACTAGACTCTTACCTCTCATCCTGCACAAAAATCAATTCAAAATGGATCAAAGACCTTGGAATTAGACCAGAAACTTTAAAAGAAAATATACTCCAGCTTTTAGGCATGGGCAATGACTTTCTCAATAGAACCCCTAAGGCTCAGGAAATAATGCCAAGAGTTAATAAATGGGATGGCATCAAATTGAAAAGCTCCTGCACAGCAAAGGAAACAATTAGGAATGTAAAGAGAGAACCCACAGAATGGGAGAGAATCTTTGCTAGCTACTCTTCTGACAGAGGATTAATATCTAGAATACATAAAGAGTTCAAAAAACTTTTTTACACCAAAGAATCAACATGATAAAAAGGCAACTGAATAAAACAAACCCTTTTAAAATGAAGAAATACAAATGGCCAACTAATATATTAAAAAATTCTACATCATTAGCATTTAGGGAAATAAGAATTAAAACACTGAGATTTCATCTTCCTCCAGTTAAAATGGCAATCATCAAGAATATAAATAATAAAAAATGATGTAGAAGATGTGGAAAAATAGGAACACTTTTACACTGTTGATAGCATTGTAAGTTAGTTCAACCACTATGAAAATCAGTATGGCGGCCCCTCAAGAGACTGGGCCTGGAACCGCCATATGCTCCAACTGTACAACTCCTTGGTATTTTCCCTGAAGAATCAGTCACTAGAGTGATAGCATGATACCATGTTTATAGCAGCACAATTCACAGTAGCCAAACAATGGAATCAGTCTAGGTGTCCATCAGCAGATGAATGGATAAAGAAAATGTAGTATATATACACAATGGAGTTTTATTCAGCCCTAAAGAAAGGTGAAATTATGTAATTTTCAGGAAATGGATGGAACTGGAGACCATCATGTTAAGTGAAATAGTCAAGCTCAGAAAGTCAAGGATATTATGGTTTCTCCCATATGCGGAAGCTAGAGAGGAAAAAGGAGAAGAAAGGTGGGATCTGATCTCATGAAAATCAAAGGGAGATCAGTAGAGGAAGTGGACCAAAGGGATGGAAGAGGATGGAGGGGGCATATGCTGGGGAGTGTATATTGGCCAAATTATTTTGTTATATTGTGTGCATGTATGAATATGTAACAGCAAATCCCATCATTATGTACCACTTTAATGTACCAATAAAAATGTGAAAAAGGAAAGTCTTGTATGTATGATTATGTGTAAAATATAGAGACCAAATTCAAATTAATACTTTAAAAAATATTCTGCTGCATAGGTTACCTAGTCACCACGTAGGAAGTGATTTATATGGAATCTGTCCTGGCCTTTCCTTTGAGCAGCTTTTGGAGACCAGAGATGGTGGCTCGGCCTCAATCTTGCACTGCTGGAAAAGAAAATCATTTTTGAAAGTCCCAAAGTGGATCATCAAGAAGGGTTTCTTTCTAAGGGAAAGGAACTGTGGATGTTGGCAGTTTAATTAGTTTAGATGTGTATTAACAGATAATTTATAAACCTTGTGTCATTTTAATAATTAGACTTTATTATATGCACTAAAACAGGGTATTAATTGAATTGAGTAGTAATAAGTAGCTATCCATATAGAACACAGTTGGTGAGTTGCTTTATCTTTTAAATTATTTTGTGCCAATTTAATTTTTTACATATAAAAATTACATTTTAAGGCATATAATTTGGTGCTTTGATGTACATTTGGAAATGACCATCACATTCCAGCTTATTAACACAATCACCTATAGTTACCATTTTTATATTCTTTGATCAGTATCACCCCATTCTTCCTCCCTCTGGCCCCTGACAGCCACCATCCTACTCTGCTCCTTGAGTGCATCTACTGAAGATTCCCTAAATGAGATTATGCGGTATTTCTCTTTCTATGTCATTCTGATTTCATTTAACATAATGTCCTCCAGCTTCATCTATGCTGTCACAAACAGCAGGATTTTATTCTTTTTTAAAATTGAGTAATATTCCTCTGTGTGTGTGTGTGTGTGTGTGTGTGTGTTTGTGTGCCTGTGTGTGTGTGTTTCTTTATCCATTTATCAAAGGACATTTAGGTTGCTTCCATATCTTGGTTTTTGTGCAAGATGCTACAGTGAACATGGGAGTGGAAGTATCTTTTTCTGATCCTGTTTTCAGTTCCTTTGGGATATATAACCCAGAAGTGAGATTGCTGAATCATACTATGGTTCTGTTTTCAATTTTTTTTTTTTTTTTGTGGTCCTAGGGATGGAACCCAGGGGTGCTTCCCAACTGAGCTACATCCCCAACACTTTTTATTTTTTATTTTGAGATAGGGCCTTGTAAGTTGCTAAAGCTGGTCTCAACTTCCATCCTCCTGCCTCAGCCTCCTGAGTCACTGGGATTACAGGCATGCATCACTGTGCCCAGCCTATTTTTAATTTTTTAAGATCCCCCTATTATTTTCCATAATTGCCCTACTAATTCATATTTCCACCAACACTGTACAAGGTACCTTTCCTCTACATCCTTGCCAATGCTTATTATTGTCTATGATAATAAGTTGTGAAATCCTATTTCATTGTGATTTCGATTTATATTTACCTGATGATTAAAAATGTTGAGCACCTTTTTATGTGCTTATTGACATTCTGAATTTCTTCTTTGGAAAGTATCTATTTAGGTACTTTTGAATTCAGTTATTGTGGTTTTTGTATTGAGTTGTATTGCCACAGGGCTGGGGCATTCTGAAAAACTGAGACATTGTGGAAATACCCCCCCACACACACACACACCCTACAAATCCTGATTCTTGTGATCAGGCCAGAAAGATTTCAGTCACTCAGAATAACAGGCATGAGTTTATTAGAAGGTATAGGAAAGGGAAAAGGGACCACTCTTAGGGGAGAAGTGTGTCCTCTCAGAGAGGAAAGGGATAGAGCTCCTCTTCTGCCGTCTAGTTTTATTGAGGTCCCTGAAGTTGCCAGAGCCCCTCCCAGGTCCATCTCTTGACTTCTGGTTGACGGCAGGATGACATCAGACTTCAAGTCCCCACAGCCAGGACAACTCTAGGTCACTTTGGCCCATGCTGATCCTTTGTAATTGGAACCTGTTCTTACAAATTTTATGATTAAGGAGAATCATCCTTATCTACCTGAGTTCTGGGATCTGATCTGTGTAGGGGTCACAAAAGTCCCCCCTTCAGGATAACTTGTGTTCTTCTTATTAACATTTTGAGACCTGTGTTTCTCCTGCAGATAACAGGTAGTTTGCTGAGGAATGTAACATGCCCTGTAGACTTAAGCCAGGCAGAACTTCAGGTAAATTGCTGTTTAAAAGTGAAAGCATATGGGGGTCAGCACAGTGGGCCCAATATACAGAACTACTCCCCATTGTCAGGTTCCCACCACTCATGTCTGTCTGTCCCCTGCAAGTACAAACTCCTTATGTATTTTGAACATTAACCCCTTCTCTGATATATGCTTTGCAAACACTTTTCCCATTCTTATGTTACATTGTCATTTTTTATTATTTCCTTTGTTATGGAGAAACTTTTTAGTTAGGTATAATCTCACTTTCATGATTTTAGTGAGTGTGACTTTGGTGTCATAGTTTTAATTTGAACCTCCTTGATTACTAATGGGTCCATACTTTGTTGTAGATACTCTTTGGTCTTGTAGTCCTCCTGTGTAAATTGCCTGCCTGTGTCTTCTGCTGATTCTCTGTCCTGATTTTCACTCTAACGTTCAATAGGTGATGAATTTGACCACTCAGCTTCTTACTGACTCCCAGGGCCCTCTCCTCTCCCTGTAGCCATCCATCCTCATCTCCTCAATTATGGCCTTTCCCCAGATCCCATGGTCATTGCCACTGGTGCCCCAGCTCCAGTCTGGCTTTCTTCTGTTCTCCAGGCTCCAGCCAGAAGGTAGACACCTTATGAAATGATAATCAAAACAATCTGAGTATCTCTGATTGGAAGACTGGAGGGCCATTAAAAAAAATGCAGCAAGTGACAACATACTAAGAGGAAATTATCTCCAAAATAAAATAAATTTAAACAGCAAGGCTGGGTGCCATGGTGCACACCTGTAATCAGAGCAACTAGGGAGGCTGAGGCAGGAGGATTATAAGTTCAAGGCCAGACTGGGCAATTTAGCGAGATCCTGCCTCAAAATAAATGAATAAGAGGGCTCGGGATGTGGCTCAGTGGTAAAGTACCCCTGGGTTCAATTAAAAAGAAAGAGTAAGGCACAACTCTCACCACCATTTACTACGCTGTCATTTTCACATATCCAGAGTGACCTAGCAGATCTCTGGAGGGATCCACAGGAAGTGGGAGCAGTGGGAGCTTCTGGGTTGGGAAACTGCATGAATGGGGGAAAGGATCAAAGGGAGACTTCGTGTTTTCACTGTCAACCCTTTTGAATATTTTGAATTTTGTTCTATGTTCATGCAAAAATCTGTTTTTAGAAATGAACAATTTAAAAAATAATAACTTGCCAGGTTCTACCTTACTTACATATTGTATACTGGCTCCCCACAGCCTTCATGGAAAATGTGGTTCTCACATTCACAAGGATCTCATTGTCCACCGTAGTATTCGGGGCACATGTGCTCCTGCAGTGGTGTCCTCTGCTGTGTGATCCAGCTGTGCTCAAGGGTGAGCAGATGCTGCAGTGGGCCTGGCCTTTGCTTCTGTGCCTTCTTCCCTACTGCCTTCTGCTCATCCTTTAAAACAGCGCATGAGTTCGTTCTTCGGAGAACCCTTTTCTGAACTCTGACTTGGGGTCGTTGCCCTTCTTCTGAGCTTGTTTGAATCCTTTCTGTGTTTCTGGCAAAGTACTATGCTAATCCTGTGGGGGTAGTTCGTGTGTTCTCTCCCCCATAACTTGTCCGTTCCTGGAGAACAGAGTCCCAGTGCAGGGATCTCAGACTTGGCAGAGTGGATGTCTATTAAGTACTTGTTAAGTGAAAAAAAGTTACAAATAATATTTCCTGCCAGGTGCAGTGGTGCACATCTACTGTCCCAGCAGTTTGAGAGACTGAGGCAGGAAGATGGTGAGTTTAAGGAGCCTCCACACTTAGGGAAACCCTGTCTCCAAAGGATGAAAGGAAGGGAGGGAGGGCTGGAGGGAGGGCTGGGGATGCAGCTCAGTGGTAGAGTGCCCCTGGGGTTCAATTCCCAGTACCAAAAAAAATTTAGTGTGTGTGATTTATTGCACATACACACAGCACATATCCGCTACTGACTCTGAAGATCATAATTTGCAGAAACAGTTTTGTCTGGCAGACTGTTGAAGATTACAAATAAAAATTTCAGGTTGTGAAGCTGTCTGCTCTGGCTGGTTGAGGTGAGCAGTATTGAAACCTTGGTTATATCTCCCCTCTCCCCATGTCACAACCATGGTTTATGTGGTGCCCCGGCCAAATCCACCGTTAGCGAGTTCCCATGGAATTCATCTGGTGTTTAAAGGCCTCTGAAAGTAATATTACCATAGTTGGGTGCCAGGAAATATGCTAACCCATCATCTCCCTCAGTCCAGTGGGATGGGCACGGTGAATATCTTCATTGTACAGCAAAAAGCACTGAAGCTTGGGAACTATAGAAAATCAAAGAGAACATGACTATGTGGTAGAGGCAGGACATGAACCCACGTTGGCTCCAGAGCCTGGGTCCCAAACCTCTGACTGGAGAACCCCCTCTAATCCCTTCTCACAGGAGCAGGTCAAGCAGTTTCCTGAGCACGTACTGGCCTGATTACCTCCACGTAGCAGTGAGGTCCTGGGGAGTTGAGTCCCTTCCCCTGCTGTGGATTTGATCCCTGGTGGTCAGAGAGCTGAGTAGCTGACTCTGGAATGTGGTCAAGTAGGTCAAAGGAGGACTGAGGCTTCTCCGAGGACCAGAGATTGGTTCTAGGCCTTTGGTACCATTTACTGAGGTGTGGGAGTGCTGAGAGCCAGAGGCCAGTTGCTCTGACTGAGCTCAGCAGCCACAGGAGTGAGAGATCTGAGATCTGGTCTTCACAGCCTCATGCCTCATCCCCTCATTGCAGCCCAGACCTGAGGTCTTAGTGATGATCCCTTAGTAAAGGGCCTTACAACAGACAAAAGGTGAAGGTCTCAGAAGGCAGTGTTTACATCAGTTTGATGGCCACTTGTAACTATCTGCTTGTGCCACACACCCTTCCAGATGCTTCATGAGCACAGTCCAGCAAGGGGGCTGCTTGGATCCCAGTCTCGTGGGCCAAGATGGAAGCAAATGCCTAGGGTACACAGCCAGCAGGGCAGACTGAACCTCGGTCTCCTTTCTTCACACATTCAAAACTATTTAGTCATTATCCCTTTTGTGCCGTTTCTGAGTGCTTAGCATATCAGCAGCCAGAACAGAAAAGTCTCTGCTCTTATTCTGTTTAAATTCAAGTGATACTAGGGCCGGGGATATAACTCAGTTGGTAAAGTGCTTGCCTTGCAAGCACAAGGCCCTGGGTTCAATCCCCAGCACTGCAAAAGAAAAAACAAAATTTTTCGAGTGATACTAAAAGGCAGACAATAAATGTGGCAAGTTTTATGCTATAACTTGGCATATTATGTTGAGCTGAGTAGCTGACTCTGCAGAAAGAAAAAACAAGAAAAAGAGAAGTTTATAAAATCTAGGAAAAAATAGATCAAAGGAGATAGGGAACATTTGGGTGTGGAGCTAGGAGTGGACTATAATAGGTAGCCCCTTGAGAAGGTAGTGACTTGAAGAAAAGAGGAGGTAAGGAAACTGGTGGAACATCTGGAAGAACCTTCTTGTCAGAGGAAACAGCTCATGTACCAGCAGCTTAATTCCCAGGTCTCCACCAAACCCAGTGCCTCATAATATAGAAGGGTGTGTTTTCAAGAAGGAAAATACTTTAAAACAGGTTACAGACCAACCAGAGCAAGAGAGCTGAACCAGTCCATGTAAAATAGCTGGGGATAGTTAGGGGCCGATTTCTAAGTTCTCCTTGGAAAGTATGGCTCCTTTCTGGATATTCCCTCAGGAGATAAGAGAAGATACTGTAACTGAAGGGACGTGGGTCATTGCTTTTACACTTCAGTTTAAGTCTGCCATCCCACACCTTTGCCTTGAGTTTGGTTTCTGTTTCTAAGGAGATCTCTGATATGCATGAGAGAGAGAGAGAAAGAGAGGGAGAATTTTCTTGATTCTGATGTCTCTGAATGCCATTGAAGGAGCACTTGCCTGAGTAGGGAAAGGTTGTTCTCTGACTCTTCATGATGAGGAGGGCCAGAATAAATTGATATGAGAGCTGGTGGGCTGACCACTTGTTTGTTGTGATGACCAGTATGGTGGCCTGGACTTCCTAAGGATCAGTGCAGGTTAAGCACTGAGGCTGCTGTGTGCCAGGAAATGTACACTGAGGATTCAGACACAACCTACCCCCAAGAGCACACAGACTGCCCCAGAGGCAGACAACTTTGTTATTGTTTTGCAAGCATCCACTCTGTCCCAGACTCCACCCACCCAAAATATAGAATGGGACCAGGTAAGGGCTCTACCCTGTGTATTGTCCCTCTGGGGAGATTTTCCAGACCTCCTTGTGTTGGCTGCTCTTACTTTCCCTGTTCCCCATACTCCTTTGGGCCTTGGCATATCTCAATTTGAGAACTGAGTTAGAAATAAACCTCAGTTTTCTTCTTTCCTGTCTTTCTCTCTCTCCTTTCCTTCTTTCCTTTTTTTTAAATTTTGGTTTTTGATACTAGATATTAAGTCCAGGGGCACTTTACCACCCAGCTTTGCCCCCAGTCTTTTTTTATTATTTTTCACACAGGGTCTTGCTAAATTGGCCAAGCTGACCTCAAATTTATGATCCTCCTATCCCAGCTTCCCCAGAGGCTAGAATTACAGGCAAGTTCCACCAAGCCCAACTTCCCTTAGTTTCTTTTATGTACTACATCATGTTTGTCTTCCAATCTTAAACTATAAGGCATATGCATTAGAGAGAGAGAATTTTCTTGATTCTGATGTCTCTGAATGTCGTTGAAGGAGCACTTGCCTGAGTAGGGAAAGGTTGTTCTCTGACTCTTCACGATGAGGAAGGCTTGAACACTCAAAGCAAGCATCAGGATTAGATTCAAATCTGGCTGAGAATTTAAAACAAGTATGATTCCTATGCTAAAGGCTCTAAGGGAAAAAGTGGACAACATGTGAGAACAGAAGGACAATATAGGCAGAGACATGGGAACTCAAGAAAGAATGGAAAGGAAATAATAAAAGTCAAAAATACTAACAGAATTTGGTGGGGCTCATCAGTAAACTGGACATGACGAAGGAAAGAATCAGTGAGTTTGGGCATATATCATGGTAACCCCCAAAACAGAAAATACTAGGAGAAAAATGAATTTAAATAATGGAACAGAATATCCCATCAACTGTGGGACAATTACAAAAGGAAAGCATAAGGGCTGGGGTATAGCTCAGTGGCAGAGTGCTTACCTCTCCCGTGTGAGGCCCTTGGTTCCCCAATAGCAAACACACACACACACACACACACACACACACACACACACACCCCACATGGAAGACATAGCATGTATGTAATGGGAATACCAGAAGGGGAAAAAATAGAAAGGAATAGAAGAAATATTAGAAGTAATAATACCTGGGAATCACCCACAATTAATGACAGACATGAAACTGAAGATTCAGGGAACTCAGAGAACACTAAATAGGATGAATTTCCCCCAGAATCATCTCTGCATATTATATTCAAACAAGAAAAATTAAAAAAAAATATTGTAAAAGAAGGAGCACAAAAATCTTACCCATAGAAAAGTAAGGACAAGTTATTGGGCTGAATAGCCTCTGGGTCCACCCAGGGTAGGCTGTCCCTCCAATCCTGGGGTTAGGGTTAGGGTGGCAATTATAAAGAATACAAATAAAAATAAATGTTGGCAAGGATGTGGGGAGAAAGGTACACTCATACATTGTTGGTGGGACTGAAAATTGATGCAACCACTGTGGAAAGCAGTATTGAGATTCCTTAGAAAACTTGGAATGGAACCACCATTTGACCCAGTTATCCCACTCCTCAGTCTTTACCCAAAGGACTTAAAAACAGAATACTATAGTGACATAGTCACATCAATGTTTATAGCGGCTCAATTCACAATAGCCAAGCTATGGAAACAACGTAGGTGTCCTTCAATAGATGAATGGATAAAGAAAATGTGATGTATATATACAATGGAATATTACTCAGCCATAAAAAGAAATGAAATTATGGCATTTGCAGGTTAATGGATGGAACTGGAGAATATCATGCTAAATGAAATAAGCCAGTCCCCCAAAACCAAAGATCAAATATTCTCTCTGATATGTGGATGCTAACCCAAAACAAAGGAGGGTGAGGAGAAGAAGAATAGAAATCCACAGGTTAGACAAAGGGGAATGAAGGGGAGGGAGGGGAAAGGAGAATAGGAAGGACAGTAGAATTAGACATAACTTTCCTAGTCTTGTATTTGAACACATGACCAGGGTAACTCGGCATCATGTACAACCACAAGAACAGGATCCTAAATAGAATAAGTTATATTCTACGTATGTATAATTTGCCAAAATATATTCTACTGTCACCTATAACTAAAAAGAACAAATTTTTTTTAAAAAAAGAAAAAGTAAGGACAATCGTTATATCAGATTTTTCTTAGGAACCATACAAGTAAGAATATAGTGGAATGAGGGCTGGGGATGTGGCTCAGTGGTGGAGAGCATGCTTAGCCCTGGATTTGATCCCTAGCACTGCAAAATAATAATAACAACAACAACAACAACAACAATAATAATAATAAAAGAAACAAAGTACTGTGTGTGTGTGTGTGTGTGCGCGCGCACACGCATGCACTGTGCTCAGTAATGGCCATTACTGATCAGAGAGGTTCAGACAAGGAGCAGAAGGCCATTGCCGCATCTCCCCTTCTTTTTGCAAGCTTCTCCTCCTGTGGCTGCCGTGACTTCCAGGGGATTAAAGGGCCCACGTTCCTCCCTCTTCATTTTTCTCATTTTTGCCTTTTTGGTACAAAACTGGATGTTCGAAACAACTGAGCCTAAAAGGAAAATTATAAAATAACCATGCATAATCAGGAGAGGTACAGGCTCAGAAAAGATCTGAGAAGGCCTTATGTTTATACCTGACCCTGATCCTTGGCACAGAGAGAGTCTGTAACAATCAAAACAGATAAAAAATGATTAAAAACAATAATGAAAGCCGGCAAACTCTAGGGAAGAGGAGAATCTGAGTTTCAGAGTTACTGTAGTATTTGCTTTAAATCTTTTATCTTTCAATAAAAATCACAAAGCATACAAAGAAAGGAAAATATGACCCATTCAAAGAGAAAAAAAAATCAACAAAGATTGTCTCTGAAACAGACTATCCCAGATGGTAGACCTACTAGACAAAGACTTTAACTTGTTGTCTAAATATAACCCCCAAATTAATGGAATATGTGGAGACAGTCATGAAAACAACACATGAACAAAATGGAAATATCAAAGAGAAAACAAACCAAAAAGAAACTTGGAGCTGAAATAAAAGATTTACTAGGGGGGTTCAAAGGCAGATTTGAGCAGACAAAGGAAAGAATCAGTGAACTTGAAGATAGGACACTGGAAAGTATTGATTCTAAGGAACAGAAATTTAAAAAAAATTGAAGAAATGAGAACAAAGATGAAGGAGCTGTGGGACACCATCAACTGTTACCAACATGCATTATAGGAGTCACAGAGAAGGAGAGAAAGGGCAGAGATAATGACTGAAAACTTCCGAAATATAAGGACAGCCATTAATATAAACATCCAAGAAGCTCAAAGAACTCCAAATAAGATGAACACAAAGAGAACCACACTAAGACACATTATTATCAAACTTTTGAAAGTCAAAACCAAAAAGTCTTGAAAACATTGAGACAGAAGTGACTCTTGTACAAAGTCTCTTCAATAAAATTATGTCAGCAGATTACCGATCAGAAGCTTAGAGGCCAGAGGCAGTGGACCTTCATATTCAATGTGCTAAAAGAAAAAATTGTCAACCAATAATCTTAAATCCAGCAAAGCTCTCCTTGAAGAGAAAAGTAAGATATTTTCAGATAAACAAAAGCTGAGAGAGTCTGTTACTACTAGACCTCCCCTTCAAGAAATGGCTAAGGAATAAAGAAGAGGGAGAAGAGGGGCAGGGGAGGAGAAAAATGCTCAAGGCAGCCCTGCAGGGTGAATGAGAAGATGCTAGACAGCAGCCACTTGATATCATAGGAAGAAATAAAGATCTCAGTGAAGGTAAAAACAGGCAATTATAAAAGTTAGCACTATTGTAACAATGGTTTATAGCTCCACTTTTTGTTTTCTACATAATTTAAAATACTAATGCATTTAAAAGAAGTATTAGTTTTTATTTTGGGGGCAATGTATAAAGATGTAATTCTGTGACACCAACAACCATAAGGTATAGAAATGGAGCTAAAGGGACCTCAGAGTTTTTGTATGTCATTGGAGCTAAGTGGTACAAATTCAAATTAGAATGTTATAATTTTAGGATGTTAATGTAAATCCCATAGTAACCACAAAGAAAATATGTGTAAAAAGCACACAAAAAGAAATGAGAAAGGAATTAAAACATTTCATTACAAAAAAAATAACAGCTGAGCACAGAAGACAGCAAGCAGGAAATAAAGAACAAAAAAAGCTATGACACAAATAGAAAACAACAAAATGACAGATCTAAGTCTTGTTGGCAGTTTCTTATAAAACTATACATATCTTACCATATGTTCCAGCAATCATGCTCCTTGGCATTTTTCCAAATGAGTTGGAAATCTATGTCCACATAAAAATATGCACTCAAATATTTAAAGCACTTTTACTCATAATTGCCCAAACTTGGAATCAACAAAGAGGTCCTTTAATAGTTGAATGGGTAAACAGTGGTACATCCATACAAGGAGATATTATTCAGCACTGCAAAGAAATGAGCCATAAAGCCATGAAAACACATGGCAGAACCTTAATGCATATTGCTAAGTGAAAGAGCCGATCTGAAAAAGCTACCTACTCTGCAATCCAACTCTCTAGTAGGAACATACCTCAACATTGTCAAAGCTCTCAGTACTAAACCCAAGGCCATCATCATTCTAAATGGAGAAAATTAAAAGCATTCCTTCTAAAAACTGGATCTAGACAGGGATGCCCTCTTTCATCCACTTCTATTCAAGAGTCCTGGAAACTCTAGCCAGAGCAATTAGACAGAAGAAAGAAATTAAGGGATACAAATAGGAAAAGAAGAACTCAAACTATCACTATTTGCCAATGACATGATTATATATTTAGAAGATCCAAAAAAATTCCACCAGAAAACTTCTAGAACTAATAAGTGAATTCAGGAAAGTAGCAGAATATGAAGTCAATCCCCATAAATCAATTACATTCCTATACATCAGTGATGAATCAACTGAAAGAGAAATCAGGAAAACTACCCCATTCAAAACAGCCTCAAAGAAAATATTTGGGAATCAATTGAACAGAAGAGGTGAAATACCTCTACAATGAAAACCACAGAACAATAAAAGAAATTGAAGAAGATCTTAGAAGATGGAAAGATCTCCCATGTTCTTGGATAGGCAGAATTAATGTCATCAAAATGACCATACAACCAAAGCCTTACACAGATTTAATGCAATTCCTTTTAAAATTCCAATGATATTCTTCATAGAAATAGAAAAAGCAATCATGAAATTAATCTGGAAAAATAAGAGATCCAGAATAGCCAGAGCAATCCTTAGCAAGGAGAGTGATGCAGGAGGCATCCCAATAGCAGACCAACTCTCTGACACTGTGGAAAAGGCAAAACTGTGGTTGGGCCAGCAGGAGGGAGGGATAATAGGTGAAGCACAGGGGATTTTTTTTTTTTAGGACAGTGAAAGTATTAATGATACAGTGGATACAAAGCAAACATTGTCAAAATCCATGGAATGTTCAAAACGAAGCGTGAACACTAAATTATGAACTTTAGCTAATAGTAATGTATCAGTGTGGGGGTCCTCTCTGCCACGTGTGGATGAAAAAAGGGTTAACTGCCCGAGGAGGATGTTGGCTGTATATCACTCAATTACCCAAAAAACTTATCTTCTCAATAAACACACAAGAACCAATACTCATTTTAAATGAGAGGGGGTGTGATGGGTCTGGCCATACCAGCTCTGGCCTCTTACAACAACAACTCGCCCAACTCTCTTTTATTTATAAAATACAGGTAAAGGGGGCAAGGACTGGGAGGAGCTTCTGTGATGGACAGGATAGTGTGGAGTTAAGGAAGCCATTCTCTTAAGGGGGAAAATTCCAGAAGGAGACAGAAAACCACTTCCACACAGTGCCACATGCTTTCTGGTAGTTCCTAGAAGCCAGGCCTCTGTGTCCCATGGCTCAACCTAGTCTGATTCTTCTAAATAAGAATAGCTTCCCACATATCAGTACTGTCATTAATTATAACAAATATACGACATTAATATAAGATGCTAATAAAGTAGGAAGAGTGGCAAGAGCCTGGGGGGAAGAGAGAGTAGGGTGGGAACTTTGTAGGATCTGCTTAATTTTCCAGAAGACTTAAAGCTTCTCTTTAAATGGTATTGGTATGGGGGCAAGAGGAGGGATGGGAAGTCCTTTTAGGAGGAGAGCCTGTTACTTCTCACAGCTATTTAGATGTCAGAGGTCTCCTGTGCTTAGGGGCAGAAGCTGCCATATACATACATGAAGCCCTGGGTTGGATCCCCAGCTCCAAAAAGAAAAGACAAAAAAGCAACTCAAAACAAAACAGAAACAAAAACAAAACAACTTGCCATATATAAAAGACTGGGCTTGGATAATCATTCTAAGTGCTTTACATAAATTAGCTCATTTAATTCCTGAGGATCAGTCCTATAAGGTAAGAACTATTTTTTGTTAGTTTTTTTATTTTTTATTGTTCATGTTTTTATTGGTGCATTATAAGTATACATTTATAATGGTGGGATTTGTTGCTACATATTTGTACATGCAAACAATGTAATTTGGCTAGTATCACTCCCCAGCAATTGCTCATTCCCTCTCCCTTCCTTCCCATGGTCTCTTTCCTCTACTCTACTAATCTCTCTTTGATTTTAATGAGACTTGCTCCCTACCTTTCTTTTTCTTTTTCTTCTCGAGTCTCCACATGTGGGAGACAACATAAGGCACTTGTCCTGAACTTGGCTTATGTTGCTTGACAGTGTTCTTAAGTTCCATTCACTTGCCTGCAGGTGACACAATTCTGTTTTTCTTCATGGCTGAATAAAAATCCATTGTGTATATATGTATCACATTTTCTTTGTCCATTCATCCATTAAGAGACATTTAGGCTGGTTCCATAGTTTGGCCGCTGTGAATCATGCTGCTGTAAGCATAGGAATACATATATTGCTATCATTTTCTGACTTTAATTCTTTAGGATAAATGCCAAGGAGTGGTATAGCTGGGTCTATAGTGGTTTCATTCCTAGTCTTTTGAGGAACCTCCATACTGATTTCCACAGTGATTGTACTAATGTCCAAGTCCATGCATAGTGTGGAAGTGTTCCTCTTTCTCCGATTCTGTCTAGCATTTATTAATGACTGCCATTCTGACTGGGAGGAGATGAAATCTCAGTGTAGTTTTGGTTTACATTTTCCTAGTTGCTAATGATGTTGAATATTTTTTTAAGTATTTGTTGGCCATTTGTTTTTCTTCTTTTAAGAAGTGTCTGTTCATTCATGTTACCCTTTAATTGGGTTATTTGTGTTTTGGTGTTGTTTTTTGAGTTCTATATATATTCTGGATATTAATCCTCTGTAAAGGAGGAAGAGTAGCTAGCAAAGATTTTCACCCATTCTGTGGGTTCTCTCTTCACATTCCTAATTATTTCCTGTGCTGTGCAGAAGCTTTTTAATTTGACGCCATCCCACTTGTTAACTCTTGGCATTATTTCCTGAGTTCCAGGGGTTCTATTGAGAAAGTCATTGCTGCACCTATATGTTGGAGTGTTGACCCTGTGTTTTCATCTAGGAGTTACATAGATTCTGGTCTAATTCTTGGGTCTTTGATCCATTTTGAATTGACTTTTGTGCAGGGTGAGAGGTAAGTATCTAGTCTCTTTCTTCTATATATGGATAACCAGTTTTCCTAGCACCATTTGTTTAAAGGCTGTCTTTTCTCCAAAGTATGTTTTGGCATCTTTGTCAAGGATTGGATAGATGTCTGTAGAGGTGTGGTTTGTCTGTCTTCTATTCTGTATTGTTGGTCTATGGGTCTGTTTTGTGACAGAGCCATGCAGTTTTTGTTACTTAGCTCTGTAGTATAATTTGAAGTCAGGTATTATGGTGCCTCCGGCATTGATCTTTTGGCTTAGAACTGCTTTAGCTATTTGTTTCAGTCAGCTTTTTTGCTGCTGTGATGAAAAGACATAATAAGAACAATTTTAGAGGAGGAAGTGTATTTGGTGCCCATGGTTTCAGAGGTCTCAATCCATAGACAGCCCACTTCTTTGCTCTGGGTCTGAGGTGAAGCAGACATCATGGTGAAAGAATGTGGTGGAAGAAAACAGTGCAGGACATTCTCATGTCCCTTGTAGGCGAGTGAAAGGGTTCCTGTCAGAGGGATGGGCTGGCTGCGAAATAAAAGCTATGAAATTTATATATCAGAAATTAAGCCAAAAGGCAAGAATATCTTAAGAGCAGGGGCATGACCAGTTGAGCCATCCAGAAGGGTCTGGCTCTACCAAAGGAAGAAGCTGGTGCCTGCTTTATTTATATTAGTACAGATCAAAAGGGACTGGAAGAAGCTTCTTCAAGAAAAACAAGATAGGGGTGGGGGTAAGCAGGCCATTTGGCTCTAGTGGGTCACTACCATCTCTGGTGCTTGTAGCAGTGAGTGTTGAGCTAACGCAGGATGCCACAGTACTCAGGCTTTCTCAAACAGTGAGTTCCTGAGGCCAGGCATTCCTGGTTAATGGCTTGAACTTTGCCCAGTTCTCATATCAGTCATGGATGGCTTCCCACAGGACAAAATATATACCCCAAAGGCACACCCCCCAATGACCCACCCTCCTCCAGCTACACCTACCTGCTTATAGTTATCACTCAGCTAATCCCGATTAGGGGATTAATGGAATGATTAAGTTAAAACTCTCACAACCAATCATTTCACCTCTAAATTATCTTTCATTGTCTCACACATGAGCTTTTGGGGCATACCACATATCTAAACCATCACATTATTCTTGATCTTTTTTTCTTCCTAATGAATTTCAGGACTGTTTTTCTAGTTCTGTGAGGAATGTCATTTTGATGGGGATTGCACTGACTATATTTTGCTTTTGGTAGTATGGCAATTTTAACAATATTCTGCCTGTCCGTGAACGTGGGAGGTCTTTCCATCTTATGTCTTTTTAAATTTTTCTTCAGTGTCCTATAGTTTTATTGTTTCAAACTGTAGAGGTCTTTTACCTCTTTGGTTAGAGTTATGCCTAGGATTTCTTTTTGAGGCAATTGTTATTGGGATTCTTTTTCTGATTTCTTTCTCGGCAAATTCATTATTGGTGTATAGGAATGGTATTGATTTTTATACATTGCCTTTATCCCAGAGATGCAGTGATTGTTTAACATACACGTATAAATAAATGTAATTCATGACATAAATAGAATTATTTATGGACAAATTATTTTTAAGGACAAAAATCACTTAGTGATTTCAATAGATGCTTTTTCCAAAGTTCAGCATCCATCCATGATAAAAACACTGAAGATTCAAGCTAAGGATAGAAGGAAACTACCTCAAAATCATGATGGCAATGTGGTCATGATGTATAGTCTCCTGAATATGTTATTGAATATGATTTGCTACTATTTTATAATGGAGTTTTTTCATGTAAGTTCATCAAGGATATTGATGTAGTTTTAGTTTTTTTGTTTTGTTTTGTTTTGTTTTGTTTTTGGTACTGGGGACTGAACTCAGGGGCACTACACTACTGAACCACATCCCCAGCCCTATTTTGTATTTTATTTAGAGACAGGGCCTCACTGAGTTGCTTAGGGCCTCACTAAGTTGCTGAGGCTGGCTTTGAACTCTTGATCCTCCTCCCTCAGCCTCCCAAGTACTGGGATTACAGGCATGTACCACTGCGCCTGGCTGATGTAGTTTTATTTCTTGGTGTGTCCTTATGTGGTTTTGTATGAGTGTGATACTAACTTCATAGAATAAATTTGGAAGTGTTCCCACCCTTTCCAGGTCATGTGATAATTTGAGGAGCATTGGCATTAGTTCTTATTTAAAGATCTGCTATTTCAGCTGAGAATTCATGTGGACCTGGGATTTTCTTTGTTGGAAGGCATTTTATTACTGATTTAATATTCTTGCTATTTATTGCTCTGTTTTGGTTTTCTATGTCCTCTTGATTCAATTTTGGCAGGTCATATGTGTCTAGAAATGTTCCTGTTTCTTCTATGTTTTCCAATTTATTGGAACATATGTTTTCAAAATAGCCCCTACTGATTGTCTGGATTTCTGTGATGTCTGTGGTGATTTCTCTTTTTTTCATCTTTAATTTTATTAATTTCAGTTGTCTCTTTTTTCTTTTGGTTAGTTTGGCTAAGGTCTTTTTAATCTTGTTTATCTTTTCAAAGAACCAACTCAGTTTCATTGATCCTCTGTGTTGTTTTTTTATTCTCCATTTTGTTGATTTGATTTCATCTCTGATCTTAATTGTTTACTTTCTCTTATGGGTTTAGGAGTTGGTTTGTTCTATTTTCAAGAACCTTGACATGAATTATTAGATTGTTTATTTGGGATCTTTCTGATTTTTCTTATGTAGGCACTTACACCTGTAAACTTTCCTCTTAGAACCATTTTCATAGTGTCCCAGATGTTTTGGCATGTTGTGTCACTATACTTGTTTGAGTCTAAGAATTTTTTAATTTCTCCCAATTTCTTCTGTCACACATTCATCATTCAAAAGTGCATTGTTCAATCTCCATGCATTTATATAAAGGGTTTTTTGGTGTTGACTTATAATTTTATTCCATTATAATCTAATAAGATGGAAGGAATTATATAAATTTTTTTGTATTTGCTAATAGTTGCTTTGTGACCTAAAATGTGATCTGTTTTGCAGATAGTTCCATGAGCAGTTGAGAAGAGGGTGTATTCAGCTGTTATTGGATGAAATATTCTATAGATGTCTGTTAAGTACTTTGATTTATGATATTTTTGAGTTCTGTAAAGTCTTTATTGAATTTATGTCTGGATAACCTATATATTTCTGAGAGAGATGTGTTGAAATCAACCAATATTATTGTATGAAGGTCTGTTTGAGCCTTTAAGCCAAGTAGTGACCAAGATTGCTATATCCAGCAAAGCTATCCTGCAGAATTGAAGGAGAAGGAATAAGGTGTAATTAAGTGCACCAATGTTTGGGGCATAAATATTTACTACCATATATCTTTTTGTGATATTGTTCTCTTTTCCAGCATGAAGTGAACTTCTTTGTCTTTTCTGATTAATTTTGGCTTGAAATTTGCTTTATAAACAATGAGAGTAACTTCTCCTGCTTATTTTCGGACTCTATTTGCATGGTATAAAAATGTCCATACTTTCAATTTCAACCTTTGGTTGTCTTTGCCTGTAAAGTGAAACTCTTGCAAACAGCATATTGTGGGGTCTTGTTTTTTAACCTGTTTTGCCAGCTATGTCTTTTATTTGGAAAGTTGAGAACATTTGCATTCAATATTATTATGCAGAGATTTTTATTGATTCCTGCCATTTTGATTTATTTCTAATGATTAATTTGGTCCTGTTTCTCATTTGTGTAGCTACTCTTCAAATGATATTCATTTGTGAGCTTCTGGGTTTGTTTTTTATTTCTTCTGTGTGAAGTATTTCTTTAAGTATTTTCTGTAGTTCTGGCTTAGTAGTCGTGAATACTTCTAGTTTCTTCTTACTTTGGAAGGTTTTTATTTTCTTGATTCTGCAGGATTTCTTTGCTGGATATAACAATCTTGGTTGACAGTTATTTTCTTTCAGGTCTTGGAACACATCATTCCAAGCCCTCCTTGATTTTAGAGTTTGTGCTGTAAAATCAGAAGTAATTCTGATTGGCTTGCCTCTAAATGTGACCTGAAATTTTTCTCTTCAGGCTTTTAAAATTCTATCCTTGTTCTGTATGTTAGGCATTTTAATTATAATTTGTCATGGAAAAGATATTTTTGAACTTGTTTATTTAGACTTCCAAATAATTCCTATATCTGGATGTCCATCTCATTTACAAGGTTTGGAAATTTTTCTGTTATTTTTTCCTGGAAGAGGAATTTTTCTGTTACTATTTCCATTAGCCTGCATCTTATAACTCTCTTCAATTCCAATGATTCTTAAATTGGGCCACTTAATGTTGCCCCACAATTCTTCCCTTTCTTTAATACTATCCAAATATTTAAGTTTTTGAGTTCTTTATATGTCCTGGAGATTAATGCTCTATCTGAGGTGCAGGTAGCAAAGATTTTCTCCCATTCTTTAGGTTCTCTCTTCACATTCTTGATTGTTTCCTTTGTTGTGAAGAAGCTTTTTAGTTTGATACCATCCCATTTATTGATTCTTGATTTTATTTCTTGTGCTTCAGGAGTCTCATTGAAGAAGTTGGTTCCTAAGCTGACGTGATGGAGATTTGGGCCTTCTTTTTCTTTTAGTAGGCACAGGGTCTCTGGTCTAATGCCTAGGTCCTTGATCCATTTTGAGTTGAGTTTTGTGCAGGGTAAGAGATAGTAGTTTAATTTCATTTTGCTATATATGGATTTCCAGTTTTCCAGCACCATTTGTTGAAGAGGATATCTTTTTCTCCAGTGTATGTTCACAGCACCCCTAGTATGAGGTACCTGTATTTATGTGGGATTGTCTCTGTGCCTTCTCTTCTGTTCCACTCATCTTCATGTCTGTTTTGGTGGCAATATCATGCCATTTTTGTTACTACAGCTCTGTAGTATGATTTAAACTCTGGTATTATGATGCCTCCTGCTTCACTTTCCTTGATAAGGATTGCTTTGGCAATTCTGGGCCTTTTATTTTTCCAAATGAATTTCATGACTGCCTTTTTCTATTTCTATGAAGAACATCATTGGAATTTTAATAGGAATTACATTAAATTTGTATAGCACTTTTGGTAGTATGGCCATTTTGACAATATTAATTCTGCCTATCCAAGAACATGGGAGATCTTTCCATCTTCTAAGGTCTTCTTCAATTTATTTCTTTAGTGTTCTGTAGTTTTCATTGTAGAGGTCTTCTACCACTTCTGTTAGATAGATTCCCCAATTTTTTTTGAGGTTATTGTGAATGGGATAGTTTTCCTAATTTCTTTTTCAGTTGATTCATCACTGATATATAGGAACATGATTTATGGATGTTAATTTTATATCCTGCTACTTTGCTGAATTCACTTATGAGTTCTAGAAGTTCTCTGGTGGAGTTTTTTGTGTATTCTAAATACAGAATCATGTCATCACCAAATAGGGATAATTTGATTTCTTATTTTCCTATTTATATCCCTTTAATTTCTTCTGTTCAATTACTCTGGCTAGAGTTTCAAGGACAACGTTAAACGGAAGTGGTGAAAGAGGGCATCCTTGTCTTGTTCCAGTTTTTAGAGGGAATGCTTTCAATTTTTCTCTATTTAGAATGATGTTGACCTTGATTTAGCATATATAGCTTCTACAATGTTGAGGTATGTTCCTACTATCCCTAGTTTTTCTAGTGTTTTGAACATGAATGGATACTGTATTTTGTCAAATGCTTTTCCTGCGTCTATTGAGATAACCATGTGATTCTTGTTGTAAAGTCTATTAATATGATGAATTACATTTTTTTTTATTTCCATATGTTGAACCAAAATTGCATCCCTGGAATGAAACCCACTTGATCATCACTTTCTTTTTAATATGTTTTTGTATGTGATTTGCCAGAAGGTTATTAAGAATTTTTACATCTATGTTCATGAGGGTTATAGGTCTGAAGCTTTCTTTCCTTGATGTGTCTTTGTCTGCTTTTGGTATCCAGGTGACATTAGCTTCATAGAATGAGTTTGGATGGAATCCCACCTTTTCTCTTTCATGGAATAATCTGAGGAGGATGGGAGTTGGTTCTTTGAAGGCCTGGTAAAACTCTGCTGACAATCCATCTGGTCCTGGGCTTTTCTTTGTTGGTCAACTTTTGATGCGTTTTCAATTTTATTGCTTGAAATTCATCTGTTTAAAGTTTTATGTCCTCCTGATTCAATTTGGGAAGGTCATATGTCTCTAGAAATTTGTCAATGTCTGTGGACCCCTTCTCCTGGAAGGAGGCCTACGTGGCATTCTGTCAGGAGACAGACATGCTAAACAGGCCACCTGGGGACTAGGGCTCTGCCCTGCCCCCTGGAAGGACTCTGCAACACAGAGTGCACCTTTCAGGCCACTCGGGGACTGGGGCCCCATCCCCCTGTCTTGTGCTCTGTTGAACAGGATGTTCTGTGGTCAGTAAAATAGCTCTTCTGTGGTTTGTGAGGCTGTCACCTCTGGGTTCACAGAATTGCTTGTTACTTTCTGTTACTGACTGATAACCTGCAAATAGGCTGGTAACTGCTTATGCCAAGGCTTGACCTTTGAGATGTATGGCTAGCTTAACTATAAGCATATAAAAGACAGTGTTATACACAGTAAAGGCAGAAGAGGCTTCCTACGTGGCAGGTGCTCCATCTCTCCCAAATAAAGCTAGTCTCCTCAGATCTTTGTGCAGGGACTGAGTCCTTCTCCCACTGTTGGGTGAAGTTGCACTCAGCATGGTGCAACTGCTCAACCTCTCTTATTATAGACTGTGCAGCAAATGCCTTCAAGATTTTCTGTTTTATTAGAGTATAAATTTTCAAAATAGTTTCTATCAGGTATTTCAGTGTGTCCATTCTGATATTTCCTTTATCACCATGAATTTTAGTAATTTCAGTTTTCTCCCTTCCACTTCATTAGCTTGGCTAAGGGATTTTCAATTTTATTTATTTTTTCAAAGAACCAACTTTTTGTTTTGACAATTTTTTGGATTTTTTTGTTTAATTTCATTGATTTCACCTCTGATTTTAATTATTCCCTGTCTTCTGTTTTTGGTGTTGATTTGTTCTTCCTTTTCTAGGATTTGAGATGTAATACTAGGTTATTTGTTTACTTTCTATTCTTTTAATGAATGAGCTCACTGCAATGAACTTTCCTCTTAGCACTGCCTTCATAGTGTCCCAGAGATTTTGATGTTGTATCACTATTCTCATTTACCTGTATTTCTAAAATTTCTTCCCTGATTTCTTATGCTATCCATTGGTCATTCAATAGTGCATTATTTAGTCTCCACGTGTTAGAGTAGCATTTATTTTTTATGTTATTATTGATTTCTAATTTCATTCCTTTATGATTCAATAGAATGCAAGGTATTATCTCTGTTTTTTTATATGTGCTAAGAGTTGCTTTGTGGCCTAAGATACAGTCTATTTTAGAGAGGGCTCCATGTGCTGCTTAGAAGAAAGTGTATTCAGTCATGGATGGATGAAATATTCTATATATGTCTCTTAGGTCTTAATTATTAATTGTATTTTTTAGTTCCATAGCTTCTCTATTTAGTTTTTGTTTGGAGGACCTATCTAGTGGTGAGAGATATGTGTTAAAGTCCCGGTATTATTGTATTGTGGTCTATTTGGTTCTTGAAATTGAGAAGGGTTTTTTTGTTTGTTTTAAAAATAATTTTAGTTGTAAATGGACACAATACCTTTATTTATTTATATGTGGTGCTGAGAATCAAACCAGTGACTCTCACATGCTAGGCAAGTGCTCTACCACTGAACCACAACCCCAGTCCCAAGAGAAGGGTTTTTTTGATGTACAGAGATGCTCCATTGTTTAGGGCATAAATATTTATGATTGTTATGAAATGTTGATGTATAATTCCCTTTAGCAGTATGAAATGTCCTTCTTTGTCCCTTCTGATTAACTTTGACTTGAATTGTACTTTATCTGATACGAGGATAGAAACTTCTGCTTGTTTATGAGATCTATATGAATAACATGTTTTTTCCCATCCTTTCATCTTCAGTCTATGGATGTCTTTGTCTATGAGGTGAGTCTCTTATTGCATATTGTTGGGTTTTGCTTTTTAGTCCAATGTGCAAGTCTATGTCTTTGGTGGATGAGTTTAGGTCATTTACATTCAATGCTATTATTGAGAAATGATTTTTTTTGGGGGGGTACTCCACCACTGAGCCACATCTCCAGCTCTATTTTGTATTTTATTTAGAGACAGGGTCTCACTGAGTTGCTTAGGGCTTCACTAAGTTGCTGAGGCTGGCTTTGAACTCACTATCCTCCTGCCTCAGCCTCCCAAGTGCTGGGATTACAGGCGTGTGCCACAGCGCCCGGCGAGAAATGATTTTTATTTCCTGTTATTTTGATTTATTTCTGGCTTTTAATTTTTAAAAAAATATTTTTGGTTGTTGATAAACAGAATTTTATTTTTTTAAGTTTTTATGTGGTGCAGAAGATTGAACCCAGTGCCTCACACATGTTAGATAAGCACTCTACCACCGAACCACAACCCCAGTCCATCTGGCTTTTAACTTGAATTAGTCTCTCCTTTGATTGACTATTCATCTAGCATAGTTCCTCCCTTTGCTGGTTTTCACTTTTATTTTTCATTTCTTCATGAATTTTTATTTTTTTATTTTTTATATTTTTAATTGGTTCTTTTTAATTATACATGACAGTAGAACCCATTTTGATATAATTATACAGCAGGGAATATATCTTTTTTTCACAATGTAGATTCATACAATTCATATAATCTTACATATACATAGGGTAATACTGTCTGTCTCAGTCTACTATTTTTCCTTCCCCCACTCCCTCCCATCCCATTTTTCTCTGCACCATCCATACTTCCTCCATTCTTTTCTTGTCACCCCCCCACCATCCCCTTCATTATATATCACCATCCAGTTATCAGAGAAAACATTCAGCCTTTGGTTTTTTGGGCTTGGCTTATTTCACTTAGCATGATATTCTCCAACTCCACCCATTTACCAGCAAATGCTATAATTTTATTCTTCTTTATGGCTGAGTAATATTCCATTGTGTATATTTACCACAGTTTCTTTATCCATTCATCTGTTGAAGGGCATCTAGGTTGGTTCCACAATCTAGCTATTGTGAATTGAGCAGCTATGAACATAGATGTGGCTGCATCCCTATACTTTGCTGATTTTAAGACCTTTGGGTATAAACCAAGGAGTGGGATAACTGGGTGAAATGGTGGTTCCATTCCAAGTTCTTTGAGGAATTTCCATACTGCTTTCCAGAGTGACTGCCCCAATTTGCAACTCCATCAGCAATGTACAAGTGTGCCTTTTTCCCCACGTCCACGCCAACACTTATTATTGCTTGTGTTCCTGATAATAGCCATTCTAATTGGAGTTAGATGAAATCTTAGGGTGGTTTTAATTTGTATTTCTCTAATTACTAGAGATGATGAGCACTTTTTCATATATTTGTGGATCACCTATATATCATCTTCTGTGAAGTGTCTGCCCAGTTCTTTAGCCCATTTATTGATTGGGTTCTTTGTATTTTTTATGTAAAGTTTTTTAAGTTCTTTATAAATTTTGGAGATCAATGCTCTGTCTGAAGTGTGTGTGGAAAAGATTTTTTCCCACTCTGTAGGCTCTCTTTTCACATTATTGATTGTTTCTTTTGCTGAGAAAAAGCTTTTTAGTTTGAATCCATCCCATTTGTTGATTCTTCCTTTTATTTCTTGTGCTCTGGGGGTCATGTTAAGGAAGCCTGGTCCTAAGCCAACATGAACAAGATTCGGGCCTACTTTTTCTCCTATTTTGGTGAAGGGTTTAATTCCTAGATCCTTGATCCATTTTGAGTTGAGTTTTATACAGGGTGAGGGATAGGGGTTTAATTTCATTTTACTGCATATGGATTTCCAGTTTGCCAGCACCATTTGCTGAAGAGGCTATCTTTTCTCCATTGCATGCTTTTAGCACCTTTGTCTAGTATGAGATAACTGTACTTACGTGAGTTTGTCTCTGTGTCTTCTATTCTATAACATTGGTCTACCTGGCTATTTTGGTGCCAATACCATGCCGTTTTTGTTACTATTGCTCTATAGTAAGTTTAAGGTCTGGTATTGTGATACCTCCTGCATCATTCTTCCTGCCCAGGATTGCTTTGGCTATTTTGGGTCTTTTGGTCTTCCAGATGAATTTCATGATTGCTTTCTCTATTTCTATGAGGAATGTCATTGGGATTTTTATTGGAATTGCATTAAATTTGTATAGCACCTTAGGAAGTATGGCCATATTGATTATATTAATTCTGCCTATCCAAGAACATGGGAGATCTTTCCCTCTGGGTCTTCCTCAATTTCTTTCTTTAATGTTCTGTAGTTTCCATTGTAGAGGTCTTTCCCATCTTTTGTTAGATTGATTCCCAAGTTTTTTTTTTTTTTTTTTGAGGCTGTTGTGAATGGAGTTGTTTTCCTCATTTCCCTTTCAGATGATTCATCGCTTATGTATACAAATGCATTTATGTGTGTTTATTTTATATCCTGCTATTTTGCTGAATTCATTAATTAGGTCTAAAAGTTTCCTGGTGGAGTTTTTTGGATCCTCTAAATATAGGATCATGTCATTGGCAAATAGCGACAACTTGAGTTCTTCTTTTCCTATTCATACTCCTTTAATTTCTGTGATCTAATTGCTCTGGTTAGTATTTCAAGCATGATGTTGAATAGAAGTGGTGACAGTGGGCATCCCTTGTTCTAGTTTTTAAAGGGAATGCTTTCAGTTTTTCTCCATTAAGAATGATGTTGGGGGCTGGGGTTGTGGCTCAGTGGTAGAGTGCTTGCCTAGCATGCATGAGGCACTGAGTTTGATTCCCAGCACCACATAAAAAAAACTACATAAACAAAAAAGAATGATGTTGGCAGTGGGCTTAGCATAAATAGCCTTAGCATAAATAGTTGAGGTATGTTCCTACCATGCCTATTTTTTCTAGTGTTTTGAGCATGAAAGGGTGTTGTATTTTGTCAAATGCTTTCTCAGCATCTATTGAAATAGTCATGATTCTTAACCTTAAGTCTATTGATGTGATGAATTACATTTATTGATTTCTGAATATTGAACCAACCTTGCATCCCTGGGATAAACCCCACTTGATCATGGTGCACTATCTTCTTAATATATTTTTGTAAGCGATTTGCCGAATTTTGTTAAGGATTTTTGTATCTGTAGTCATCAGACATATTGGTCTAAAGTTTTGCTTCCTAGATGTATCTTTGTCTGGTTTTGGTATCAGAGTGATACTAGCTTCATAGAATGAATTTGGAAGGGTTCCCTCCTTTTCTATTTCATGAAATACTTTCAGGAGTATTGGTATAAGTTCTTCTTTGAAGGTCTTGTAGAACTCAGCTGAGAATCTGGTCCTAGGCTTTTCTTGGTTGGTAGGCTTTTGATGGCTTCTTCTATTTGATTACTTGAAATTGATCTGTTTAAATTGTGTATATCCTTGTGGTTCAGTTTGGGAGGATCATATATCTCTAGAAATTTGTTGAGGTCTTCAGGATTTTCTACTTTGTTGAAGTATAGATTTTCAAAGTAGCTTCTAATTGTTTTGTATTTCAACAGTGTCTGTTGTGATATTTCCTTTCTCATTATGAATTTTAGTAATTTGAGTTTTCTCTCTTCTTTGCTTTGTTAGTGTGAATAAGGCTTTATCTATTTTGTTTACTTTTTCAAACAACCAACTTTTTGTTTCGTCAATTTTTGAATTGTTTCTTTTGTTTCAATTTCATTGATTTCAGCTCTGATTTTAATTATGAATTATGATTTTAATTAATGAATTTTTATTGAGAATCTTTTGTAGTGCAGGCTATCTAGTTGTTAATTTTTTTCACTTTTATTTATCATGGAAGATTTTTATTTCATCATCAATTCTGAAGCTTAATTTTGCTGGGTATAGTAGGCTTGGCTGGCATCCATTTTCTTTCAGAGCTTGGTACACATTATTCCAAGATCTCCTCGATTTGAGGGTCTGAGATCAGATTGGTTTCCCTCTAAAAGAAACCTGTCATTTTTCTTCGGCAGCTCTTAAAATTCTACCATTATTCTGTATGTTAGTCATCTTCATAATAATGTGCCTTGCATTGGTTCTGTAGTAATATTGTATATTTGGGGTCCTGTAATCCTCTGATATTCTATTTTTCATTGCATTCTTTAGGTTTGGGAAATTTTCTGATATTATTTCATTGAAAAAAGTGTGCATGCCTTTGGTTTGTATCTCCAAGCCTTTATCTATCCCAATAAATCTTAAATATGGTCTTTTCAGATTATCCCATATTTCTTGGAAGTTCTGTTCATGGTCTCTTAACATCTTTTCTCCACAGTCAGCTTTATTTTCAAGATTACATATTTTGTCTTCATTGCCTGAAACTCTGTTTTCCAAGTGATTTAGTCTGTTGGTGATGCTTTCTGTTGAATTTTTAATTTGGTTTACTGATTCATTTTGAGATTTCTGCTTGATTTTTTTCAGAATCTCTCTTCATTGACGTGATCTTTCACTTCCTGTATTTTATCTCTGATTTCATCCTTTACCTCACAGATCAGTTTAACTATGTACATTCTAAATTCCTTCTGTGACTTTTCTTCCACTGTGGTGTTGACGGACTCTATTATTGAAATGTCTTGGTTTGTTTTGGGTGATTTGTTCCCCTGCCTTTTCATAGTGTTTGTGTGTTCACCCATATCACAGTATGGATCTGAGACAGTAGAGATTCTACCCTGTGGATTTACAGTGTTCCTGAAGGTTTCCAGCACCTCACCATTTAGGGGGAGACAAATAATATCAACAATCAATGCAAAACATATAGCATTAAACCTTATAGCTCCTTTAATGACATCTTCAATGTTAATTGTCCCAATAAACAGAAATGATATGATCAGTTATTGCCTACAATAAAAACAGTAAGTTTGCAAAAGGGTTTATAATTTCAAATGGTGGACAGGGAGAGAACAGAAGTGATGTGGAAGCCAGGCTCTGTGGCGCAGCGCACGCCTGTAATCCTGGCAACTTGGGAGGCTGAGGCAGGAGGATTGTGAGTTCAAAGCCAGCCTCAGCAACTTAGCGAGGCCCTAAGCAACTCAGTGAGACCCTGTCTCTAAATAAAATACAAAATAGGGCCGGGGATGTGGCTCAGAGGCTGAGTGCCCCTGAGTTCAATCCCCAGTTCCAAAAAAAAAAAAAAAAGAAGAAGTGATGTGGAATATGATGATTATGAGGGAGGAGGAGAGAAGAGTGAAGTAAAAAATTAAAGGAAGCATGAAATAGGGACAAATACAGGTTGGCTGTTAGCAGAAGAAAAAAGATTCAAGGGAAACTGATGTGAGAGAAAATATATAAAAATCTTTTAAAATAAAAATAAAAGAATACAAAACAAAACTGAAATATAGTAATCAAACCTCACAGTCCTCAAAATACTGATCCATGAAAAGTAAGTGGCTTCAAAAATACTGGAAATGAGTGAAAAACAAATATGAATATGTATAAATGTCCACGAACCATTAATGTCACAATTAAACAGAGAAAATAAAGAAAAAAAAGATTTTGAAGAAAAGTTAAAGAATTGTTTCCGTTCTAGTTAAAAGATTCTCAGCTTCCCTTCCCATCAGTTAGGTGGGGTTGCCTAGAGTACGGTGCTTGCTGCACCCTCAGGGTGGGTTGCTGGACTGAGAGAGGTAACCCCTTAGGCGGACCACCTGGAGGCGAGGTTTAGGCTTAGGTGGGCTCCGCCTCTTGGCTGAATGCCAATTGGTCTGGCGATGTTAAATCAGTGCACCTCCAGCGCCCACACTGGAAGACCGCACCCCAGGGATCTCCCTGGGGTCCACTCATGTGGTGCAGGCGGCAATTCTTAGTCCACTACATTTCCTGTGGACCCCACATTTCCTGTTCTCAGGTTCAATCTCTCCTGTCCCCACCCTTTCAAGTTCCCAGCCAGGCATGTCTCTCCCAGCTGGTCCTGCTCACAGCCAGATTGGAGGGGAGGGGGAGCTGGGTGGGTTTCCACAACCTATTATACCCTGTGTAAACCTCTCTCCACATTGGCTTTTCTCCTGGTCACTCAGGCACTCTCTGTTGTGCAGGCCTGTATTTCAAGCCAAACTCGGTTTGCAGGAATCAGCTACTCTAGCTGTTGGTCCCCTCACTGTGACTGCAAAATGTTTCCGTCCTCTGCAGGCAGCTGGGAGTGATGGGGCTTCTTTCCTGCACTAGGATATTATGCAGCACACCTTTCAGTTTAGTCGGGCAGTGTCTTTGATGTCCCAGCTCTCTGTACCCAGATGCTCCTCAGGCCTCCAAAAAAAAATTAAAAAAAAAAAGGTGTGGGTTCCTTTAATTCTCTTATCCCTCTGCTTTGCTCACAGAAAGACCTCTCTGACTGGTGCCTCCAGCCATGGCAGCAGCTGCGGCACCAGAGATTTCTTCTTTATTTTATTATATCCAACCTTCTGTCCCCCCAGTCTGCTTTGAACATCCAGTGTTGAATGTCATTAAATCCCCCGCCTTTTTGTGTTGTTCACCACGTGACTTCGAAGCTGCCTATCTGCTTTCTTGGTTCCATGCCATGGAGCAGCCAGGACTGCTGGCTCTCATGCATCTCTTGGGTAGGATTTCTTTTCCACTCTCATGTGTGTGCCTTTTTAGGGCCCAGGCTTCTCTTGCCAAAGTGTCCCAGTGTGATCGAGATGGAGACCCCTTGTAGGTGCGGTAGCCACAGCCTCAGTGTTGCTCAGTCTGATTTGGCTGTACCAGTGACGTCTGTTAGTGGGACCCGAGGCAGAGTCCCCAAACCATTGCTGTTTGGGGCCTGGCCATGAGTCTGGGTTTTCCCCACCTTCTATTATTTCTATTAAAGTACAGCTGAAGTTCAGTGTGTGGAGCAAGGTGTGCCTTTGTCGGGGTTTAGTTCAGCGGCAGAGTCTCTACCTTGTGACCTTGTGGTGTCCCTGTAGATTCCCAGGAACTCACAGAAAAGGGGAAACAAACGGTAGCAGCAACCAAAGCAAACAATATACAGCATTAAAATAAATACCCGCTGGGGATGTAGCTCAGTTGGTAGAGTGCCTGCCTCACAAGCACAAGGCCCTGGGTTCCATCCCCAGCACCGCAAAATAAATAAATAAATAAATAAATAAATAAATAAATAAATAACCTGGTGCCTGCTATGACATCCATACCACTAATGACCACAAAAAAACAGGAATGGTGGGGTCAGCATTTGCCAAGAGCAAAAACAACAACCATGAACTAGATCTGGCATTGAGCAGCAGTTGTCCACTGTGTCGTGCGCAGTAGTAACAACCGCAGGAACATGAATGGGGGGCCGGACTTATACAACCCAGTTAGTTCCCAGGATGGTAAAATATGTTCATCAGGAGAGGAGAAAATGTGACAGGAAGATAGAAGAAAATTTAGAATGTTGAAAATGTGAACAGAGAATGCAGAAGAGACGTCACCATTGGTGGTTATAAAGGAGGAGGAGAAAAATAGGAAAAAAACAGGGAGAAAGTGAGAAAAAGAGAATTTGGCTGTTAGCAGAAAGGAGAGAAAAGAAACAAACAAAAATGAACACAACAAAATCAAAATAAACAAACCAAAAACCCTAACCCTTGAAAGATAAGAAAAATAACTGTCATAAAAAATGTTAAGAATGAAAGAGAAACACATATGTGTACGTATCCAGTAACTAATCCACACAGCAAGAACACCAAAAAAAAGAGGACGAGGAGGGGGAGGGGAGGGGGAGGGGGAAAAGAAGAAGATGATGATGATGATTCTTAATGAAAAACGAAAGAATTGTCTTCACTGAGGTGGTCAAAAAAAGTCAGTGAGTCTGGATGGCCACAGCTTATGCCCAACTGTTTTTCTATTTTTTCTTGGGCTCTGAGGGGAGCAGGAGAGAGGGAGGGCGCGGGAGAGCTGGCAGGTGTTAACCTTCTTTCTGTGTCACTCATTGATTCGCCTAAACATGAAACTGGTTGAAATAGCTCTCAGCTCCCCTAAACACTAATCGCAGGATGTTTTTCATTACCCAAAAAGAAACCTCAATATCAGTTAGCAATCATTTTCCATTCCTTTCTGCCCACTGTCCCCTGACAACCATTTATCTGCTTTCTATCGATTTGACTATTCTAGACATTTCATATAAATGAAATAATATGAACTGTACCGTTTTGTGTCTGCTTCTTTCACTCAGCATAATATTTTCAAGGTTCGTCCCTGTTGGAGTGCGTGATATCCTGTGTGGATTGTATGGATACACCTCGTTTGTTTATCCATTTATCACTCGATGCACATTTTGAGTTGTTTCTACTTTTTGCATATTATGAATAATGCTGTGAACATTCATATAAAAGTCTGTGTGAATATGTTTTAGTTTCTCTTCGGCATATTCCTAAAATAGAATTGCTGGGTGGTATAGTAGCTCTGTTTTAACATTTTGAGGACTGCCAGGCAGGTCTTCATAGTGACGGGTGACTGATGGTATTTCGCATCTTTTCGTGAGCTTATTGGCCATTGTATATCCCCTTAGGAATATGCCTGTTCAAATCCTTCACCCATTTTTAATTGGGCCTTTTATCTTTTTATTGTTGATTTGTAAGAGACCTTTTATATATTATAGATACAAGACCCTGATCAGATCTATGATTTTAAAATATTGTCTCCCATTCTGTGGGTTGTCTTTTAGCCTTCTTGATAGAGTCCTTTGACATTCAGAAGTTTTTAATTTTGATACAGTGCAGCTTATTCTTGTTGTTGCTTATGATTTTAGTGTCACATTTAAGAAAATGTTGCCTAGTCCAGTTATGAAGATTTATATTGATATTTTCTTCTAAGAATTGTATAATTTTTAATCTTACATTTAGGTCTTTGATCCATTTTGAGATAAAATTTTGTATCTGGTGTGAAGTAGGATTCTAAGTTCATTCTTTTACATGTGGATATCTAGTAGTCTCAGCACTGTTTAGTTAAAGGACTGTTTCCTCATTGACTGGTCTTAGTACCTATGTAAAAGATCAATTGACTGTGGACACATGTGCTTATCTCTGAACTCTCAATTATATTCTATTAATCTATATCTCTCTCATGCTCACATCACACTGTTCTTATTACTGTAGCTATTTGGTAGGGTTTGAAATTAGAAATGTGTGTTCTCTAGATTTGTCCCTCTTTTTCTAGATTGTTTTAGCTATTCTGGGTCCCTTGCCTAGTCCACATGAATTTTAGCATCAGCCATTAGAGCTTTATAGGAATTGGTATTGAATCTGCAGATTGTGGAAGCCCTCTTAACAATGTTAATCTTTCAATGCATGAAATGGGATGTTTTCCCACTTATATAGACATTTAATTTATTTCAGGAATGTTTTATAGTTTTAAATACAGAGGTCGTAGCTGGTCCTAGTGGCCTGTTCCTCTGGTTCCAGTTACTCAGGAGGCTTAGATGGGAGGATCACTTGAGCCAAAGAGTTTGAGTCCATCCTGGGCAATACAGTGAGACCCTATCTGAAAACAAAAACAAAAAGAAAATCTTGCATGCCTTTGGTTACAGTGTTAGTCCTGTTTTATTGGTTTTTTGTTTGTTTGTTTGTTTGTTTGTTTTGTTTTGTTTTGTTGTTTTGGGCACTGGGGATTGCACTTCACCACTGAGCAACACCCCCAGTGCTTTTATTTTTGATTTTGAGACAGGGTCTCACTTAATTTTTCAGGGTTTCACTGAGTTGCTGAGGCTGGCCTCAAATTTGTGATCATCCTGCCTCAGCCTCCGGAGTTGCTGGGATGAGAAATGTGCACCACTATGCCTGGCTGCTCTTTTTTATTGCTAGTGAAGTTGATTTCGTTCCTTTTGGGGGTTATTCATTGCTGCATAGAAATATAACTGATTTTCTATGCGGATCTTGTATCTTACAGTCTTGCTGAACTCATTTTCTAGTTCTAGTAACTTCACGCATCTGTATTCTTTTAGGGCTTTCTATTTATAAGCTAATAGGGATGATTTTACTTCTTTATTTCTCTTCTTGCCTAAATTGCCCTGGCTAGAAGCTCCAGTATAAATCGGAATAGGAATGATGAGAGCAGTCATCCTTGTTTTATTCTTGATTTTGAGGAGAAAGCTTTAGTCCTTGACCATTAAGTATGATATTAGCTGTGGGTTTTTCATAGGTGCTGTTTATTAGGTTGAGGAAATTCCTTTCTATTTCTAGTTTTTTGAGTTTTTTAAATCATAAAAGCACACTGAATTTTGTGAAATGAGTTTTCTGTATCTATTGAAATGGTTTCTCCTTTATTTTATTTTATTTTATTTTATTTTATTTTATTTTATTTTATTTGGAACCGGGAATTGAACTCAGGGACACTTGGCCACTGAGCCGCATCCCCAGCCCTATTTTGTATTTTATTTAGAGACAGGGTCTCACTGAGTTGCTTAGGACCTCACTAAGTTGCTGAGGCTGGCTTTGAACTCGCAATCCTCCTGCCTCAGCCTCCCAAGTGGCTGGGATTACAGGCGTGCGCCACCGCGCCTGGCTTCTCCTTTATTAATCAACCAATTTATTTATTTTGGTGGTATTGGGGATTGCACTCAAGAGCACTCTATAACTGACATATGTCCCAGCCCTTTTTATTTTTTAAGACAGGTCTCCCTAAGTTGCTGAGGCTGGCCTTGAACTTGTGATCATCCAGCCTCAGCCTCCCAAGTTATTGGGATTGCAGCAATAAGTACCCAGCTACTTATTTTATTAATATAATGTATTACATTTTCATAGGTTGAACCAACTTTAAAATCCTATAATAAATCCCACTCGATCATAATATATATTCCTTTTTTATACATTGATATAACTGGTATGTAGTTTTCTCATGATATCTTTTTCTGGTTTTGGTATTGGGGCAATACTGGCCTCATATGATGATTTAGGAAATGTTCCCTTCTATTGTTTTGGAAGCATTTGTGAAGGATTGGGTTAATTATTCTCTAAATGTTGGGTAGAAGCCAGGCACATTAGTGTACTTGTAATCCCAAGTACTCAAGAGCCTCTCCAGTGGCTGGGATCCTAGACATGCGCCACGGAGCCCAGCCTGTCTTCATTTCTTTAGCACTGGAGTCCCTGGGCCCGGTGTCTAATCACTTACCATTTGAGGAACCGCCAGACCCTTCTCCACAGCAGCTGCCCCATTTTATATTCCCAGCAGCAGTCATGATGGTTCAAATTTCTCCACATTTTCTCCAACACTTACCTTTTTAATTCTAGCTGCCTTTTTGCATGCGTGGTGGTATCTCATTGTGGGTTCAGTGTGCATTTCCCTAATGGCTGGTGACATTGAGCATTTTCTCAGTTGAACATTATCCATCTACAAGTCTTCCTTTGAGGAAGATCTGTTCAGATCCTTTGCCCATCCCCTGTTTTCACCCCAATGCTGGGGATTAAACCCAGGGCCTGATCAGCAAGAGCTACACCCCAGTCCCTGATCATTTTTAATGGGGTTATTTTCCTTTTATTATTGAGTTATAAGAGTTTTTAATGTATTTTAGATAACAATTCCTTAACAGATATAGAAATTTTAGACATTTTCTACCATTTTGTGGGCATTTTTTCATTCTTCTCTCTCTAGGCATTTACATGTATAAATTTTCCTCTAATCACTGCTTTAGATACATTCACTTAAATTTTTTTAATTGTAAATGAACACAATGCCTTTATTTTATTTTTATGTGGTGCTGAGGATCAGACCCAATGCCTTACACATGCTAGGCAAGTTCTCAACCACTGAGCTACAACTCCAGCCCTACATCCACATTTTGATACATTGTTTTAGTATGATGTATACTCATTTTTATACATCTTCAATTTTTACATTTTCTAATTTCCCTTACATTTTTGCTTAAATTCATTTGTTATTTGGGAGTGTTGTTCCTAAATTCCTAAAATTTCTTTTATTGACCTCTAATTTCTTCCCATTGTGGTGAAAGAACACACTGGTATGATTTCAGCCTTTTAAAATACATTGATTCTTATTTTGTGATCTAACATATGGTCTGTCATGGAGAATGTTCCATTTTCACTTGAGAAGTTGCTGTATTCTGCTGGTGGTGGGGAGGTTACACAGGTGTCTGCTGGGGCTGTTGATTTAGGCTGTTAGGTCTCCTCTTGCTGAACTTCTGCTACTTCTAGTCATTACTGAAAGCAGCATGGCTTCTAACAATTATTGTGGGGTTTGGGGGAAGTATTTAAGTTTATTTTAACTGATAGATAAAAACATAAAAATTGTATACATTTATGAGATACCACATGATGTTTTGATATATGTATATGTTGTGTAATATTTAAATCAGATTAAACAGATCTCTTCAAATCATTCAAAATTCTCTCTTCTGGTTCTGTGAACTGTACCATACTTTATCATTATCTCTAGTCATAACTACTGTGCAATAGCACACCAGAACTTCTTTTTAAAATCATTTTTATTTTTGAAAAATATTATTTAGTTGTAGGTGAACACAATACCTTTATCATTTATTTTTATTTTTATGTGGTGCTGAGGATCAAACCCGGTGCCTCACACGTGCTAGACAAGCACTCCACCACTGAGCCACAGCCCCAGCCCACACAGAACTTACTCCTTCCTAACTACAACTTAGTACGCATTGATCAACCACTTCTGTCCTTTCAGTCCCCTTCTCTCCCCAGAAAATGGTAACCACCATTTTACTCTCAACTTCTATAAGATCAACGTTTTTGTATTCCACAGATGAGTGGGACTCTGAGGCGCTTGTCTTTCTGTGGCTTGTTTCTTTCATTTAACACAGTGGCCTCCAGTTCCATGCATGTCACAAATGACAGAATTTCCTTTTTTTTTTCCCCCTTTATCCATTCATCAGTTGATGGATGCTTAAGTTTGCTTCCATTTCTTAGCTATTTTGAATAGTGTTTCATTGAACATGGGAGTGCTAATGTCTCTCAACATATTGATCTTATTTCCTTTGGATAAATACCCAGTGGTGGGATTGATGAATCATATGGTAGTTCTATTTTTAATTGTTTGAGCAACATTCATACTGATTTCCATAATGGCTGTGCTAATTTATATTCCCACCAAGAGCGTACAAGTTTCCCTTTTCTCCAAATTTCTGCCAACACTTTATCTTTGGTCTTTTTGATAACTGCCATTCTTTCTTTCTGGAGTGAGGTTACTTGTGGTTTCAATTTGCAAATTTCTGATTAGTGACATATCTTTTCATATTCCTGTTGATCATTTATGTCTTCTTTTGAGAAATGTCTATTATCCACTTTTTAATTGGGTCATTTGGTTCTTTACTATTGAGTTTTTTGAGCTTCTCATGTATTCTGGACATTAACCCCTGATCAGATGTACAGTTTGGAAATATTTCCTGCCATGCTATAGGTTGTCTCTTCACTTTGTTCCTTTGCTGTGCAGATTTTAGTTTGATGTGATCCCATTTCTCTATCTACATAAATAGGCATATGTATATATGTGTGTGTACATATATATTTTTTTCTTTTTTGTTACTGCTTTAATTTCTTTGCTTTTTGGAGTTTTCTGAAATAAAATCCTATCCATTACAATGTCTTGAAGTATTTGCCCTGTATTTTTTTTCTTGTTGTTTCATAGGTTCTGGGGTTGATTTTTATTTTGTTTTTTTTTTTTGGTATCGGGAATTGAACCCAGGGGCACTTTACCACTGAGCTACATCCCAGCCCTTTTTATTTTTTGTTTTATTTTTTTTTAAAGTATTTTTTTAGTTGTGGGTGGACATAATACCTTTATTTTTATGTGATGCTGAGGATCGAACCTAGTGCCTCACCCGTGCTAGGTGAGTGCTCTACTACTGAGCTACAATCCCAGCCCTTTATTTTTTATTTTGAGATAGGGTCTCACTAAGTTGCATCAGGCCTTGATAAATTGCTGAGGCTGGACTCAAACTTGTGATCCTCCTGTCTCAACCTCCTGAACTGCTGGGATTACAGGACCCAGCTTACATATACGTCTTTAAACCATTTTAATTTTTTGATAACTGGTAAGAGTTAGGGGTTGTTTCATTCTTCTGCAAGTGGCTATCCAGTTTCCCCAGCATCATTTATTGAAGTTTGTGTTCTTAGCACACTTATCAAAAATCAGTTGGTGGTAGGTGTGTGGCTTTACTTCCTGGATCTGCTCTGTTCCATAATAATTATTGTTGAATTATCCATTTCTCTCAGGTTCTGTTTATATATCTTTGGGTTATTTTGTCGGGTGCATTCACATTTATAATCATAATATTTTTTGAGGGACTCACACTTTTAACATCACAATATCTGTTTCTAATAACAATTTTTTTCTTAAAGTCCTTTTCTGACATTAATGTAGATCTTCTAGTTCTCTTTGGTTACTATATTTGTGGTAATTTTTTTTCCATTCTTTTAAGTTTCAATCTCTTTCATGTCTTTGCCTCTATAAAGTATGTCTCTTTAGAAGACTGTATATTTGGGTTTTTAAATAATTTTTTAATTTGTTCTTTGTAGTTATACATGACAGTAGAATGTATTTTGGCATTATACATACACAGAATACAGCTTCCTGTTTTTCTGGTTGTACTTGATGTGGAATACATTGGTCATGTATTCGTATATGAACATAGGAAAGTAACATCTGATTCATTCCACTATCTTTCCTACTCCCCCTCCCCCTCCCCTTCATTCCCTTTGTTTAATCCAAAGTACTTCTATCCTTCCCTAAGAGACCCCCACCTGACACTTATTGTGATTTAGCATCCACATATCCAAATATCCTTTGCTTTTTGGGGGATTGGCTTATTTCACTTAGCATAGGGGTCTCCAGTTCCATCCATTTACCTGCAAATGCCATAATTTCATTTCTTTGATGGCTGGGTAATATTCCATTGTGTATATATATATCACATATGATAATATCACATATATGTGATTATATGTGATCTTTATCCATTCATCTGTTGAAGAACATCTAGTCTTTTTTTTTTTTTGAACATCTAGTCTTGTTCCATAGTTTAGCTATTGTGAATTGAGTTGCTATAAATACTGATGTGGCAGAGTTGCTATAGTATGCTAATTTTAAGTCCTTTGGGTATAAACCAAGAAGTGGGATAACTGGGTCAAATGGTGATTCTATTCCATGTTTTCTTAGGAATCTCCATACTTCTTTCCAGAGCGATATATACTACTACCACTAGCAATGTATGAGTGAACCTTCTCCCCCACATCCTTGCCAACATTTCCTGCTACTTATATTTTTGATAATTGCCATTCTGACTGGAGTGAGATGAAATCTCAATGTAGTTTTAATTTGCATTTCTTTAATTGCTAGAGATGTTGAACATTTTTTCATATATTTGTTACCAATCACATTTAGAAGACTGTTTTTTTCAATTGTGTGTATATGAGAGAGAAAATCCTTTAAATACATTCTTCTGGGGCTGGGGTCGTGGCTCAGTGGTAATGTGCCCGCCTAGCATGTGTGAGGCACTGGGTTCAATCCTCAGTACCACATAAAAATAAATAAATAAAATAAAGGCATTGAGTCCATCTACAACTAAAAAATATTTTTAAAAAATACATTCTTCTTTTTTGAAAATCATTCTTCTTTTTTAAAAATCTTTTTTAGTTGTAGATGGTCTTTTAAGAGCTTGCTAGGCAAGCGCTCTACCACTGAGCTATAGTTCCAGCCCTAAATACATTCTTTTAATCTGTTTAATCTATTTACAAGTAATTATAGATAAGGTAGGATTTACTTCTGCCATTTTGTTGCTTCCTTTTATTATCTTATTTTCCCCCTTATTTCCTGCATTACTGCCTTCTTTTTTGTTAGATGTTTAATTTGTGCCATTTTAATTTGTCATTTTTTTAACCCAGGGGCACTCTACCACTGACCTACATCCCAGCCCTTTTTATTTTTTGAAACAGGGGCTTGCTAAGTTGGCCAGGTTGGCCTTGAACCTAACCCTCCTGCTTCAGCCTTGAGTGCACCCCTCACCCAGCCCCTTTCCTCTTTTTATGTGTGTATTGTTGTGCTTGATGGTATCCCAGAGATCTCTGAGGCTTTGTTCTTTGCTCATTAGTACTTCTGTTCCTTGCATTAATTTCAACATACCTATTTTCAAATTTGCTGATTCTTTTTCTTTTTTAAAAAAATATTTCTTAGTTGTTGATGGACACTTATTTTATTCATTTATTTATATATGGTGCTGAGAATTGAACCCAGTGCCTCACACATGCCAAGGCAAGCACCCTACCACACCTACTGCACCACAACCTCAGCCCCTGCTGATTCTTTTTCTGTGCACTCAAATCTGCTACTGAATCCCGGTAGCAAATTTTTCATCTCAGATATTGTACTTTCTAACTTGAAAATTCATACTTGGTTCCTTTATATAATTTCTATATCTTCTTTCTTACTATTTGTTGAAGCTTTTACTTTATTCTTTGCTTTAGTTCTTCAGACACAGTTTCCCTTGGCTCTTGGAATATGTTTAAAATACCTGTTAAAATTTAGTACTAAGGAAAGTTAAAATGCCATAAAGCTTTCTGTTCTTACTGAAACTCACCTGGGTTGCTGCAAGTCCTTGGATGAGTCCAGAATTCTGCAAGCTGATTCTGATAGTATGTGGCAGGTTTTCATTGCTTTTAAGGAGCATGCAAACTTTCAGTGGTTCTGACTCGACCATTCTTGCTGACCTCTTTTTTGAATTTTGATTCCAACAAAAAGATATTTTGATGTAATTGGCAAAAACTGGACATAGATTGATTACTATTTTAAAATTTTGCTTCCTAAGAAAATTATATTAAAGTCATATATGTATTTCAAAGACCCTGTTAGAGATACATTGTGGTACTTAAGGTTTCTGAGATTTGCTTTCAGTATTCCAGTTCACACACCAGAAAAATGTGGGGAGAAATGAAATATTGGCACAAATTCTTAGAGCTGATGGGTACATGGAGGTTCTCTGTACTATTTTGTGTTTGAAAATTTCTATAATACAGTTTTTTGAAGAAAAGGGTTCCCCTAAGTAAGGCTACCTTGAACTAGGAAGAGTAATTGAGTTCCTAAATGACCTTGGGGGGAAGGTAGCAGCGTCCTGGAAGACAAGCAGCCTGTGTGCCGGGAGAACGAGGAGTGAGGGGAAGCACTCAGGCCCCCCAGATGACAGGACTGTTATAAAGCAAGCACAGACTTGTGACCATGTCCAAGTCTGAGAGTCAAGGGTGCTGACTGGTCAAGTTCAGCTCAGCCCTGGCCCCAGTCCCTGTCTGTGGTCTCAATCCCTATATTCTACCACATCCCATCTCCAGCTTCGTTCCTAGAGCTGGCAAGAGATGTTCCCACCAACACCTTTTCATTTGCCTTGAACAGCACTTTGGCCCTGACCCAAGGATGGAACTGTGCACAGAGCAACGGGCCTTGACAGACGGAGGCCGGGATAGGGTAGGCTCTGCCTTCCTGAGTGACTTCACAGCCTCACATCAACTGGGGACAGGGAACCTCTGGGGATTCAACTATCAGATCTGGTGACTTAATCAGCAAAGTTCCAGTAACGTTAAATCATATAAAATGTGTGCTTGTAAATTCTCTACACCATGCGCTAGATACAAGGACTTCAAGATCCCAAGGCAGGGAGTAGGGAAGATCTGCCCAGCAGGGGACCCATGAGGTAGGACAGAGCAGGCCCTGCAGCTCCTGATTTAAGGCCCAGGGAGGACCTTGCGGGCCTGCTCTGCCCTCAGCTTTCCAAATGGGAAAGAGAGCCACCAGGGGAGACAGGTACCCTGTGGTCTGAGCATAAGAAGGAGGGTTTGGGGAGGCAGGCAAGAACCTGCCTCTCTTTGCTTACACTACAGATTTTTTTTTATTATTTTAATGGAAATAGCTGAGAAATTTGAACTTCCCCTGTGGCAAGGTTGAGAGAGAAATAATGGAGAGAGAGAACTTGGGGTGAGGTGGGGGTCACCAAAGGAGAGCAGGCTGAGGAGCTAGGCCAGGGGACACTGCTGGGCTAAGCAGAACCTACAGGACCTGGAACAACACTGCTGTGCCTCATTTTATTGCCACCACAGCCACCACAGTGTCATGCAGAGCAGAGAGGGATCCCTGTGGTGAGGCAGGTCTGGCATTTCTAGGAAGTATCTATAGGTTACTCTGGAAAATGAGGGGCCAGAAGATGCCACACAGCTTACACATAAGGGGAGATTTGAAACCATCATCCTGGGCGCTGCCACCCAGCATCCCCAACTGAAGGTGTCCACGCCCTCCTCCACGTCCACATTACAACTACTTGACTAAGGAAAAGCTTTATTAGTGACTTAAGGTAGCCATGGTCTCCTTTTTGACCCCACTTCCAGGTAGTGTTAGCCTTCTCAGGCTAGGAAAGCCAGTCCCAAGATTCATGGGCTTTCCCAGCAGGGGGCAGGTCTCTCTTTCTCATGAGAAAAATCCCAAATCCTGATTTCATAGTCAACAAGGCCAGAGGCTAGAGTCCCGATGAGCATCAGTGCCCCTGCCCATGGGCTCGGGAGGCTGGCTGAATTGTTCAGCAATATCTGTGAGGCTGCAGAGGTGAGATGGAGGCCGGGAAGGCCACAAGAAATTGCCCCAAGAGAAGTTTCCAACAGGGTCTACACTTGGGTAGGACATGGAACCTGACCCTGCAATTGCACATTGGGTATGACGGGGTCAGATTGCTGAGTGGGCCTGAGAGGAGAGAGCCCCACCTGCTGCACTTGGCATACCAAGGCTCCACGGTCTAGGCTCAGTGGGGCCACCACAGCCTGTCAGAAGTTCTGGACCTTCACTGAGACCCGGGACTTCTGCGCAGTTATCTGCATCTTCTGGATGGGATACAGGTACCACATCACCACCCCTGAAGGGTTGATGATCACTGTGAAGCTGGTATCATCCCGGAGACCACTGATGATATCGCCCGAGAAGACATCCTGGGCCTGCAGTAGGGAGGGACATCACCAATGGCAGTGTAGGAGCTGCACGGACAGCCCCTCAGAGTGTGGAGAAGCACCTGGACCAAGCCAGGGCCTCCAGCGTGCCCTACAGAAGTGGGAGCCCTGAACCTCCCTCCCCTTTCCACCTGCAAAGCTCATAGATAGCAGAGGAAGCCCAGCTGTGAAACAGCACGAGGGCTGTGGCAGTGAGGGCTGACCGGTGGGCAAGAAGCAACCCAGAGGCACATGGTAGTCTGTCTGCATCACTTGAAAACCAGTGCAGAGAACAGCCAGCCACGGCCCTCGGCCCTCGATGCTGCAGTAGCTGCACAAGCAGCTGCCAGAGGCCCTGAAGCCCATGGCGCAGGGGAGGCCCGGTGTGAGAGGATCAGCCCCACAGACCTTCCCCGGGGCACTGGAAGGACTCCAGAAGGCCAGGCGAGGGGCCGCGGTGGCAGGGCACTCACCTCATAGATTCTGGAGCTGGAGTAGTTGAGCTTTTGCAGGGAGGAGTGGTAGCGGAAAGGCATGTCCTTCCTGCGGCTGAAGAAGACCAGGACACTGGTGTCCGCCGACAGGGGCCGCTTGAACACTTCAATTAAGGACTTTTCCTGGGTATAAAAGATGGCTAGTGGCTGGGGTCTGCTCAGGGAGGTTTGGAATTCCCTCCCTGGCCCTCCTGCACCGTAGTACCTTGAGAATCATGCGTCCCTGGATGCCTAAGGGGTCCTGGTTGATTTTTATCATGAGTGGATTCTGCAGAATGTTCACGTTCTGGGGGGAAATGGTGCGCAGGTCTGTGGACATGAAGAGGGGCGCTGCCAGCACTGTCCACAGGGCCATCTGGGCCCGGGCTTGCTCAAAGCTAAGGCCGAAGTTCCCAATGAGCAGCTGGTGACAGAAGAAATGAACAGTCAGCTTATACTCCCCAGGGAGGTGGGCATGGAGTAGGACTGGGGAAGAAGTGTCACGTGGGGACCTGGCTTAGCACAGTTCTGTGGCTGTGGGGCTTTAAGTCACCTATCTGCACATCGGTTTTTTTTTTCTTTTCTCATCAAGAGTACGGGACAATGATATTCTCTGGCTGCGTCACAGGGGCCTTCGCACATGCTAATTATGTGCTCCACCACTGAGCAACCCCCAGCCCTTTTTATTCTTTTTTTCTGAGGGCAGTCTAGGTGCTAGGAATGGCAGGACAGCAGGGACCAGCCATCCTCTTCACCCTGCACAGGAAGAACCTCCCTGGAGGGCTGGTTGCTACAGACTGGAGTTCTAAAAACAATGGGATTCCTGCAACCTTCCCCAGAACATTCTGATGCAAAGGTGGGGGAGGGGCCATGGACTGGCACTGTGAACAGGCATGAAGGTGAGTCTGACACACCATGTCACATGCAGTTCAGGGGCATATTTCAAAAAAGCTGACCTAGAACCTGGCAGTGAGCACCAGGGAAGTAAGAGTGCAGGGCAGTGGGGTGCAGGGCCTTCATGGATGGCAGGTCTAAGGACATTCCCTTCCATGCTGGTACCATGTCTGGGTCATTCCAGTGCCCAGGGCCGGCCACTGGCTGCAGAATATCCTGGTGTTTCACAAACCAGTCCAGGATGGAGAGCACACTCCTCCAGGAGTCCTGGATGTCGTCATAGTTGCGCCAGAGGTTGCAGATGTCAGACAGCAGAGTGTAGTTCACCTGGATGCCAGGGAGGCAGAGTCCAGCTGGAGTCATGGCTGCTATCTGGAGCCATCCAGGGACTGGGCGGGCTCAGCAGGGACAGAGTGGGAAGGGGCAAGCGGAGAGGTCCACAAGCTTATTCAGGACCAGGAAGCCCTCTGAGAGGGTGATCCTGCTATGGGCCTCCCAGGCTTCCCCTCCATACAGGTTGGTGCCAGTATGGAGCCTCCCCTACCTCTTCATGCCCCCTGGAGCCACGCCCAGGTGGACCCAACAGCTTCCCCACTGCACACATTCCCCATACGACACAATACACTCCTCAGAGTTCCACTCTCTGCCAGCCACTCCCTCAGGTCTGGAGGTTTGAGCCCTTCCTTCCTAGTGTCAGATGTGCTGGGGGTGGGGGCTAGCAAGGTGCCCATGGGCCCTTCTGAGGCTTGGCTCACAGCCTTCTGGATCTCCTAGCCCACTCAGTACCACCCAGCATACTGACCACTTGCTGGAGGCCATGTGCTGGCACAGGCCTTGGATACCAACCCTGTCAGCCCAGCTGAGGGCCTGCCTGTGGCCCCCCTGTAAGATGCATGCCCTCTCTCCAGACACCCACAAATAAGCATGTGGGCAACCATGGTGAGAGCAGCCCTGGCTCTGGTGGACACTTCCCTGTGGTCTGGCACACAGAGGGCAAGGGAGGTCTGGGTGTGGGAGCCTTGGCAGGTGGGCACACAGAATGGCTTACCTCAGGGGGCAGGCCCCCTTCATAGGCTGGCCAGCTGCAGGAGAATGCGATGGGACGGCCTGTGGCATTCAGGGCAGCAGCCATCTTGGGATACCCTAAAGAAAAGCCCCCCTGGAGGACTGAGCTGGTGCAGAGGCAGTCTGGGGCTCAGCTCAACCTTCTTCCAACCAAATATGAGGAAACCAAGGCTCCAAACAGGAAGTGCCTCCCACATACCGAGAACCTCAAGTATTTCCTAGTACCAAGCCTCAAGGAGGTGGTCACAGTGCTACCCCATCATGGGGGAACCTGAATGTCCCTTCAGTCCCTGGGTGAGGGGAACTGGGAAACCACCCCTAGGGGCTGCACACAGACCAAGCCCCTATGGCCATCTCGTCCTCTCTACCTGATGGTCCCAGGCAGCTGTGGAACTTACCCTGCACCCGTTCCTCACGGGTAGAGAAGCAGCCATCCAGCTTCAGCATGTCCACCTTCCACTCAGCAAAGGTTTGAGCGTCCAGCTCCACCTTGTCAAGTGTGGTGCCAGGGTAGCCCATGCAGGTTAAGTTGCCCATGTCCTCATAGATGCCCAGCTTCAGGCCCAGGGAGTGAGCCTGTGGGGGATGGAGGACATGGAGGCTCAGGTGGGAGCCTCAGGGAGCGTTCTCATCAACACATCTGACTAGGGCCCATTCAGACCTTCACTGGCTCCCACTGACCAGAGGAGAGGTCCCAGCTGCTGGCTGGCCTCTGCCAGCTCCAGCCTTTCCTCCCTCCAACACACACTTCTGGCTGTTTCTTGCCTCCAGGCCTTTGTGTCTGCCTTGAAGGCCATCTCTCAGGATTGCTCAAGAGCTAACCTGTCTCCTCCCAGGGCTCTTCCTAGAGTCCCAGGCTGAGTAAGATGCCCTTTCTGCCTCACCACAGTGGTGATCGTTCTCAAGCAGGCCAGCTGATGGGAGTGGAACAGCCCTTGGCCCACCCCCAGGGAGGGTTGGGGTGGAACTCACATAGTCAGCCAGGAAAGCGATGCCATGGGGGAAGCGCTTGGAATCAGGCCTCAGGCGACCCCTGTCATCTCGCTCACCAATCCAGCAGTCATCGATGTTGAGGTAGACGTAGCCCAGGTCCCGCCATCCATCCTGGGCCATCAGGTCAGCCATCTCCATGAAGAGCCGCTCACTAGCAAGGGGCATGGGGCTGCTTGAATGCCCAGCCTGACCCTCATCCCACCCCTTCTTCCTCAGCTCTGTAAAAATCATGACTCACTTTCAGCTGAGGACTAAGCCAGGCACTACATCAGGAGCAGCAAACTAGGTGGGGTGAAATGCATGGTCTGGCTCCCAGGCCAAGGGGCTGGATCGGGCCTGCCTGGCCAGCTACATTGTCTCCTTTGAATTATCTCAGGGGCCAGGTCCACTGCAATGTTCTGGCCCCTCGGAGGCCCCAAGCAGGTCATGAGGCTAAATATCAGATATCCTCTACTGCATTTGTACTGCTGCTGTGCTGGGGTCAGGCCTTCTGACTTTGCCCTTTTTACTAGCTGGCCCTCCTCTTCCTGCCACACTTGGAGGCCCTAGGCAGGCTTGTCTGGTGACTATGGACCTCACTCACCTGATGCAGTTCTTTGGGTCCTCATCACAGTCAATGTTGCAGCGGAAGCGTTCCCAGGCCAGCCAGCCCATGGGTGGTGTCCGAAGGAGCCCATTCTCTAACGCTAGCACCTGGCCCACCGAGACCAGCAAAAGCACTGGGGGTGGGGATGAGGAATGGTGACTGAATGGCTCCCATAGTCCTGGCCCTCATCCCACCCTATCCACATGCTACTCAGACTACCTGCACATTAGGGGAACCAGACTCCTGGATTTAGGGTGAGATTGGCTCTTCCTGCAAAAGTTGGCTAGGGAGGTGCTTGGGGCAAGATAATAGGTTTGAAGTCTGGCTCCCTGCTTGCTGTTGCCACAGCAGGACAGGACTCAGCAAAACTGACACTTTTAAATCATGTCCTTCCTATATCCCCTGACCAGCTCTCCCCACCTCATCCACAGTACGTGACAGTACAATGTGGCCAGAGGCCACGGCTCTTAAGTCCCAGTCCAGAACTCTGCCCTCAGCCACAGACGCTCCAGAGGTTTCCGAGAGGTTGAAGAGCTTGGCTCGGAAAGCCCTGCGCCCAGCCTGCTCCCCACGGGGGCCTTTCCTTCTCAGGCTTCCGTTTCTTTACGTGTACGAGGGAGTTACTGTCCCACAGTATGTTCTCAGCAATGGCCCCTCACGGGGACAGGACCTCCGCACTGGGGGGAAAGGGGATGAGAAAGGAAAGGGCTTCTCTGGGAGAAATCCGTTCTTGGGCGGGGGGCACCCCCTTCGCCAAGCTCCAAGAGTAAGAGGTCCACATCTCCCCGCACACCATCAAGGGAGAAGGGCAGACGCGGCGGCGGGGACTTCTCCCGGTACTGCCGCCCCGGCCCTCCTGCCGGGTCGGGTGGGTACCTGTCTTCAGTAACATGGCTTCGGACTCGCGTGGCGGAACCTGACCGGATCTCTGCTCTTGTCAGCTTTGTATTTGGGGCTCTGAAAGACGAGACGGTAGAAACGCACTGGGTTCGCCACTCCTTCCGCTCGCCACCCTTCGTCTCCCGCGTGGGTCCCACTCTCGGGCCCCACGCCCATTCCCAGCCTTTACTCCCCGGCGCCCGAGCCCTTCCTTCGGAACCAGCAGACCAGCGGTGGGACCTTAGACCTCACCCACCCCGCGGTGCGGGGAATCCCTGGCGCCCAAGGGCAGCCCGCGGCCAGGCTGGGGCCAGAAAACGCAGCGACGGGCTCGGGACGCCCAGGAAGAACGGAGAGCTCCCGACTCGCGTCCCCGGGTGTCCGCCTTCGGTCCCCAAGGCGCCCGCAGCCTCACTCACCGCTCCTGCGCGCTCAGACCCAGGGTCGGCCTCGGCCTCCGCCTCCCGAACCTCTGGCAGCTCCACCCGCCTGATTCGATCGCCGCGTTCCAGTGGGCGGGGCCCTGCGCGGCCACCCTTCTGCGCAACCTATCAGAATCCCCCTAGCAACGCCGTCCTCAGCCTTCCATGGGCCCCACCCTCCCTACGCCCCGCCCCCACGAACTCCCTATGCCCCGCCCCGTTGAGGTCCGGCTTTCGGCGCTCCCGAGGCGGCCAGAGCGGGATCTGGCTTAGGGTCCCAGTGCCTTCATGACCCGGTTCCCGGCGACACTAGTTCTGTCACTCTGCGAGGCCCATGAGGGCGCAGAGTGACCACACACGGTAGGCTCCCAGGAAGTAGCGGTGTAGTGAATACCCCCTGAGAGCGTTGTCTAGAGGAAATGAGGAAGTGTCCTGAAGCATGACTGGCAGTAAGCCACTTAAAAATAGTGAAAATGAACAGGCACTACTATGGGGAGGATGGGTGAGAGAGAGCAAAGGAGGTGGAGGACACAGCTTGTGCTATCAGGAGATTCAGGGACTGCTCACCCAGATACTCTGAAAATTCCTTGTATCCTTCATTCAAGCATTTATTGAGCAACTACTTAGTGCCAAATACTGTTCTGGACACCTTCATTTGGATGGCCACTGGATGGCAAGTATTATGGGCCCCAACCCAATGCCTGCCACCTTCCACATCTCAAGTAGTGGCAATTCCACCTCTGGGTTCTCTAGCCCAAACCTGGAGTTCTCCTTGCAGCCTTCTCTCTTTGCCCCTCATTTAATCTCTTGGCAATCCAGTCTGCTCTCTCTACCTTTAAAATTCATCCCGCATCTGGCCACCTCTCACTGCTCTGGTGCCCTCTCCACATCTTACTGGGAGTATTTCAGCAGCCTCCTCGATAGTCTCCTGCTTCCACCTACCTGCAACCAGGGCAATCCTAAAAATGCCAACCTCCCTCCAACCCCTGTGACAGCCACTCACCGGATGGAGTCAGAGCCCACCCAGATTCACAAGTGCTTACTGCCCCCTTCCTCCCGGCCTCGCTGGCCTCCTTGGGGCTCCTCAAACACCCAGAGGGCAGGGCCCTCTCCAGCGGGTACTGCTGCCTGGAAAGCTCTCCCTGCAGAGAGTGGCCTGGCTGGCGCCCCCATTTCCCTGTTAGTCAAATGGCACCTTCTCAGCGAGACCTGCGCTGCCTTCTATTTAAAACGAAAACTTCCTCACCCAGCTCCCGACCTCCCTTACTCTGCTCCATCTTTCCCTCACAGTTGTTACCTCTTACACATTTATTATAGTTTATACTACTGATTGAACCAAATTTATTAAGGGAGACACTATAAACAAGGAGCAAAAGCGCAGCGTAGGTTAGTTTGCGGTGGCCGCCAGCGCAAGGATGAGGATGAGATGCACCCAGGGCTGTGAGGCACTCAGGGGAGGCTGCTGTGTGGTGGGTGGCCAGGGAGGGACCCTGGCTCAGGGCGGAGTGAGCAGGGAGAGCAGCCGAGCTCGGCTGCAGGAACCGCCAGAGCACGGGCTTCCAGGTGGGAACCGCAAGTTCGTGGTCAGGGGGGCTCTGGGAACCCCGGTCTGCACCGCGGGCCTAGGCGCGGCCGACTTCGGTGGAGGTTAGGGGCCAGGGAGCCTCGAGGGCGGCAGGAGCACACGGGGATCATCTGCAGAGGCGGCGGGCGCCCTGGGCGGGCAGCCGGCGAGGCGGTGCCGGCTGTGCAGGCGTCGCCGTTAGCAGACGCCCAGCGCGGGCCTGGCTCTGCGGGGCGAGAGCGCTGGGCGGACCTTGCGGGAAAGTGGATGCGAAGTCTCCCGGCGGCGCGCAGGGCGGGAGGCCCCGGGCAGCCTGGGGAGGCGCCCTGGCCGGCTCCACGGTTCAGGAAGATCCCCACCCTCGGGGACCTAAGTTTCCCGCCGGAGTGGATCCCCAGGCGACCCGGCGGAGCCCGGAGCCCGGGGCGTGCTGGGCAGGGAGGGGCGAGGGCGGTAACCCGAGCCGCCCGGGCGGGGTCCCGGCTCCCGCGGCCACGTTCGCAGCCCGGCGGAGGCGCGGTCGGGAGCCCACCGCGCGGGCCGCGCTCCGGCTGCGCGCGCTCGACGCGGGAGGTGAGAGCGGGCGGGCGGCTCGGGAGGCGCCGGGGGAGGGCGGCGCGGGATGTGGCGGGAGCGGCTGCGGCCCGCGCCGGGGGTCCCGCGCGCGGCGACCCCGTTTCAGGGGCCAGGCCCCCGGCTCCCGGCCCCTTCCGCAGAGAGCGGGAAGAGCGGCAGCCGGGCGCGAGTCGGGTCCCGCAGCCCCAGCGAGCGGTGGAGAGCCGGGGCGACCTGCAGGCACGCGGCCGGGAGGGGACAGCGCCGGGCGGCGGAGCCCCTGCCGTGCCCGGTGCTGGGCCTGGACGGGAGCTGAGGCCACTCCTCGCAGCATCTGGGATGTCCTCCCGCTTCCTGGGCCCCTCCCCGCGCCCGGCCTGCCGCCTTCTCTCCGTAGCCCTTGTCATTCCGCCCCTTGATTATTATTCCATTAATTATAACTTAATTGACTGCTATTATTTGTTTATTTTTGTTTGCTTACAGTGTATCTGCCCCCTGGAAAGTGGCTCCGGAAGGCGGGGGGCTTGGCTTTGCCCCCCTATGTGTTCCCCTGAATCCAACCACGCACTTTTTTTTTTTCTTACTGGAAATTGAACCCAGAGGGCTTTGCCGCCGAGCTGCAGCCCTCGTCGTTTAAATTTTACTTCTCTATTTTGAGGTAGTGTCTCTCTCAGTTGCTGAGGGTCTCACTCAATTGCATTCCTTCCGCTTCAACCCCAAGTTGTTGGGGTTACGGGACTACAGGTGTGTGCTGCCCCACCAGGAGCAGTCCACTTCCAGAGGGCCCCCAGCCAGGTGGTGCAGCCACGTTGAATACAGGCCTGGACATTCTGGGGTTGGGGACACTGCTGAACATGCAAATGGGATTTTTATGGGATGAAGGAAATCTTCTATCGGCCACCTTGGTGATCAGGCCACCTTCAGTATGGGGATCCAGCAAGGCTTCCCTGATTCGGTGACATAAATTAAAGGCCACAAGCTGCGTGTCAGAAGGGAAAGCAGGAGGCTCTGAGGGCACTGACCTCTGACCTAGCCTCAGAGGGCAGGGTGTTGCCTTCTGAAGAGTGAAGGCCAAGACTGCAGGACCCAGACCCTTGAGTTGCTTATAGGTGCTGGTCTGGGTCAATGCGTGGGGACTACCAAGGGCCAGGGAGGGCTTCCTGGTAGATGTGGTCATGTTGCTTTGCCTTAGTTCAGAGCAGCAATTCTCATCATTGGAGAATTGTTTTGCAGGCTCCCTGGGAACCAGGTGACTGAGCTGTGTGGCCAGACAAGCGGCAACTGCCCTCCCCCTGTGAGTTCTTTTGGTAAGTGCATTGCACTGACACTTCGCCCCAGAAGGTGTGAGAATCGGCAGAGCAAGTGCTGCTTTCACTCCCATGTGACCTTGGGCAGTTCCTCTTCACTGCTCTGTGTCACAGTTTTCCCTGAATAAGGAGAACACTGGGAGTAGGTACCTGATATGACCCTTGGGGCACCAGCATTCAGTGGTTGTGGCGGGCCCTTCTCAGCCATACCCTGAGTTTGGGCCACACTCCTGCTTACAGAGTAGATCCCCTCTGAACCTCACTGTGAGGCAGGCCCGCCTCCCCACCCCGCACCTGTCTGCCCTCAGGCTGCAGATTCTCAGTGAAGGATAGCTGTGCCGCACACCAGTAGAGCCCCAGAGGATCATGGAAACCTGGAGGATGGTCCACAGAACTGGAGTTGAGAGGCCTGCCAGTTAGGGGATGGTTGAAGCAGAATGGTTGCTATGGGCTTGGGGTCCATTTCAGCTGGGTTGGGGCCTGTTTCTTTGGGTTTTAAAAAAACATATCGCGGGCCGAGATGGCGCACGCCTGTAATCCCAGCACTTGGGAGGCTGAGGCAGGAGGATCGAGAGTTCAAAACCAGCCTCAGCAACTTAGCGAGGCCCTAAGCACCACAGTGAGACCCTGTCTCTAAATAAAATACAAAATAGGGCTGGGGGTGTGGCTCAGTGGCGGAGTCCCCCTGGGTTCAATCCCTAGTACCAAAAAAAATTTAAAAATTAAAAAAAAATCCATATCAATGTCCCGCCACGCCTCCTAGTCGACAATCACAATATCCTTTCTCCTGAGTCGTCTGATGCCCAGTTTTGGGCATGACCTTCACAGAATCCCTTTGAGAGAAAGTCAGGGAAGACTGGCCCATTTCTTGCATGAAGACTAAGCACCCCAGGTATGCAGCCAGTGCGGAGGGGCCACAGGGCAGGGCCCAGGTCTTCCAGAGCCAGCGCCCTTCCACCAGCGCTGCTCTCTAATCTGCAGCCTTCTCTCTCTCCTCAGTTTCTGTGGGAGCCATGAAGCTTAACAAGAGGAGTGTGGCCCACTATGCACTGAGTGATTCCCCGGCAGACCACATGGGCTTCCTGCGCACTTGGGGGGGTCCAGGGACCCCAACCACTCCCAGTGGCACCGGCCGAAGATGTTGGTTTGTCCTTAAGGGCAATCTGCTGTTCTCCTTTGAGAGTCCCGAGGGCCGGGCCCCGCTGAGCCTGGTCGTGCTGGAGGGCTGCACTGTGGAACTGGCCGAGGCTCCCGTGCCGGAGGAATTTGCCTTCGCCATCCGCTTTGACGCTCCAGGCGTGCGCCCACACCTGCTGGCAGCAGATGGGCAGGCGGCGCAGGAGGCCTGGGTGAAGGCGCTGTCCCGGGCCAGCTTCAGCTACATGCGCTTGGTGGTCCGAGAGCTGGAAGGCCAGCTGCAGGAAGCCCGCCAGAGCCTGGCCTCACACCGCTGTGCCTCCCGGAAGGCCACTGCAAGCCGCTGTAAGCCACAGGCTCCCAACCACTTGTCTCCAAGTCCAGAGAATGGCCACTTTCTCTCCGGAAGCTGTAGCCCAGTGGCTTCCATTGAAGAAGGGGGCAGCAGGCCAGCAGGGCGAGATTTGGCTGAGTGGGAGTGGCAGGGCCCTGCCAGCTCCCTCCTAAGCAAGGGGCAGAGCCCTGTGTCCCCTGAGACCTCCTGCTTCTCTACCCTCCATGATTGGTATGGTCAGGATATTGTGGAGCTGAGGCGTAGGTGGCAACAGAGGGCCCTGGGGAACCAACCAGAATGCGAGCCATAGCCTGGGCCCTTTGAGTTCTGGCCCTGTCCTGCCGCTCAGGACCTGGAGCCAGTGCTTTCCAATGAGTTAAATGTTTACTCATTTCCAAGGTTGCTTTTGGTGGGTGGGGGCAGGGAGGAGTTCCTTCCCTCCTGATTTTTTAGGCCTTTTCCAGGTTCCATTTCTTCCCTTGTGCCTAGAAGGGACAGAGGAATCAGCCTTATTTTCTGAGACCCAGAGAGGAAAGGTGGTTTGCACAGCACCGCAGAGCAAACCTGCCTCCTGACTCTGCTCAGGACCGCCCCCCTCCCAGGGGATACTCATGAAATGCAGGAAAAGAAGCTGCCCTACCTTTGACCTGCACACCAGACTCTAGCCATAATCTCCAACACAGGGAGTCTTGTGTGCATTTAAATACCAGAGGCGGGCTGCAGTATTGGCTTGGGGCTAACATTGTCGTGAAAATGGATTTGTTGTTATAGGGATTTCTGGGCCAAGCTTTTCTTGAGATGGGTAAAAAGACTGGCCATGGGACCCCCTTTCCCCCATAGTTTGGGTAGGGTCCTTTGGAGGAGACAGCCTTCAGCTAATAGAGAGATTTCTTATTCCTTGGCTACCATCAACAAGTAGTGCTGGACATTGCCCTGGGAGGGGCTTTTATGTCAGCCACAACCCTTCGTGTCCTCTGTCCTCAGCGGCCAGCTCCTGGTACTGCCAAGCAGGAAGTGAACAAGAGGCAGGGAGGAAGGGTGGCTCCCTGGGGAAGGCCAGTTTGTTTCTTTGGTCCTCAGCCCTGGGGTACCTGTGATAAATCCCACTCTCCTGGCTGGGTTCCCATTACAGTGTTCCTCCTCTAAAGCGACTTGGGAGCTCTGTCACAGTTCCTCCCGGTTTACCTGGAACCCTCTTTGCTGCTCTCCCCAGCAGTGGTGCAAAATGTTTTTCTATTTGTCTGGAAGGCAAAACAGCTGGGCCTAAAGAGTCAAAAGCCAGACCAGCCCGTCACCCTAAAGGTGCCATGGCAGTGGCTGGTAAGAGACACCCCCTTCCTGGCCGCCCTCTTCCTTATTGTGGCTTTGGGCGGCTGGACCAGACCCAAGTGGGCCTAATGCTGAGGCTCCAGGAGGCCGCCATGCTGCCCGAGGCCCAGGAACCGCTCCTGCCTCGCTCTGTTCCCAGCCCCGCATGGGACCGCGGGGCCCACCTGCACTTTATTTTATACAGATATTACAGGCCTTTGTTATCTTGTTACTGTTTCAGGGTTTTTTATACATTAAAACACTAAGTTTTTTTTTTTTTTTCCAAAAAGTGTTATTACTCATTTCCGTTATCACAATTAGTTTTTAGAAATGAAGACGCGGGGCCTGGAGTTGCGCAGCCCGCGTCCCACCAGGTCCCTTTCTGCCCCGCCCGTTTCCCAGCCCGTCCACCGGTTGTCGTGTTTTTATGATTCAATCAGTAAAGTGTTTTCGTTGTTACTCATTTTGGTGCTTTAAGCTTATTTCAGCACCTCCCGGCGGACCCGTCCGGGAACAAAGAGAGACACAGAACTGCCTGGCCAACTCGGGCCCGCAGGAGGGGCAAGTGGGACGTCTGTGTCGTTCTCGTGGCGTCACCACGTCGGGCGGGTGACAAAGCCTCTTTCCACCGCAACAGGAACTGGGGACACTGCGCAAGTGTCAGGGCTGAGCTGCCTGCGTGCTCCCTCAAGTCTCGCGAGGCTTGGGTTGGCGTTCTTCGCGAGGGCCGCTCCGAGGCCTGGCGTGGGGTGCGGGTGCCCGGGCGAGGGGCGGAGCTGGGAAATGGCGTCCGGAGCCGCTCGCTGGCTGGCTCTAGCACCCGTCCGATGCGGGGCTCTCCGGAGTGGGCCGAGTTTGAGGAAAGGAGGTGATGTCTCCGCCACACGGAGCAGCTCAGGTCGGAACCTGGTACCGTCGAGGTCAGTCATCGTTACCCGCAGCGGCGCCATTTTGCCCAAACCGGTGAAAGTGAGTGTCGGCTTGGAGGTGGGGCGAAGGGGCTGAAGCCAATCATTGTGGGGAGTGAGTGCGGGCCGACGCTGATCGGCAGGAACGGAGGCCAATCATAGGATCCATATAGACTGGAAGGCGGACCAAGGACAAATTTTTGCGCTGATGGGTTGCCAGCTTCGTTGGGGGCGGAAGGAAATGTTGTTTAAAGCCCGATGTTGAGCCGGGTTTTTGGAGACTGAAGTTGAAGGGTAAAGGCTGTATTTTGAATCAGTTTATCGTGAGAAGTGCGGTGCCCGTTCCTCTGGGGCCAAAAGACGGCTTGGTGCATGGAGTTCAGGCCAGTCAGGCAGCCTCTGCGCGCAGTGATGGGATGAAAGAACGAGTCGTGAAAGGAGTTTCAGTCAGGAGAGTGTGGGCAGGACCTTATCGTATTAGTCGTGACCTCGTATTTAGTTTATGTGATTCGGCGACCTGAGAGGTGTGTAGGGAATTACTACCGTCACTTTACAAATGAACCAGGATGGTGGCCAGTCCGAGGCTGACAGCCGAGGTAGGTCCCCGCATCCAGGTTTTCTGCTTAGTACAGCCCGGACCAGGTCTTGCTCCCCCGCCACCACCATCACCACCGCTGAATGCTGGCAGTTAGTAGTGCCCTTGGGCCTTTCTAAGCGTAATGGAAACAGCCTCTTCTACCAAACAAAAGTTTGCTTTTTGACTGCAGGGCTGTGGGACTTAACACTTCTGGAAAGCTGGTCTGGCCCCTGCTAACTCACACAGTTAACCGTAGGCTGCTTTCACAGCAAGACCAGGAAGAAAGGTGCTGCTGTCTCGACAAAGAGGCACAATCACCCTCCACCCCGCCCCATTGAGGATCAAACCCAGGGCCTCTGGCCTGCAGGGCAAGTGCTCTACACTGGCACACTCCCACCCCGGCACCCCATCCCACCCCAATAAAGAGGATTGATCCCAGGGGCGCATTACCACTGATCTCCATTTTTTATTTTGAGACAGGGTCTGCGTTGCCTGGGCCAACCTTGAATTTGCCGTCCTCTTGCCTTAACCTCCTGAGTAGCTGGGCTTCCAGGTGCATGCCAGAGCTCCCAGCTTCTCAAAAAGTGTTTTTAACTCCAGGAAAATAGGAGAGGAAATGTTGGTGAGATTTTACTGACGCTTCTCCCATCCATTTCATTGTAAAGACGTGCCCACTTTTCACGTCTGTTTCTAAAATTTTATGTGGTGAAATAAACTTTGTCGGGCATCAGGGAGCCTGTCACTTGAACGGTATAGTCCATCCCATAGCCGTACATCGTTTTGTAATTCATTTTCACGTATGTGGTGTCTTCTTAAGAAGAGTTGCCCATCGTCCAGCCCTCTTAGTACTTTCTCACCTGATTGTAGAGTATCAGCATATATTTAGCAGGTTGTGCCTAGTTTTTAGATGTCTAGACTGCCTGGTACTTTACTTTCTAGGATCTTTTTTCATGGCCACAACCGTCACTTTTTTATCTCCTCTTCTAATTATTTTTCTTGCTCTGAATTTTTTCCAAGGACTTAAAATCAAGTTGCTTAGGATGGGTTTGGGGTCCACAGGAGCAAGTGTTCCTGAGGGCCTGGCCTTCTGTGGTCCTGCCAAAGTGGGCTTTGGAGCTCACAGCCACCATTCTGACCTTCTGCAGATGTCCTTTGGCCTTCTCCGTGTGTTCTCCATTGTGATCCCCTTTCTCTATGTTGGAACACTCATTAGCAAGAACTTTGCTGCTCTACTTGAGGAGCATGACATTTTTGTCCCAGAGGACGATGACGACGATGACTAACAGGTAAGACTTGCTTTTCCCCTAAATGGACAGTAACAGGAAGTGGGTGGAGCATCTGATCTGATCTGTGATGCAGTCTGGCCTGGTAGCAACATATGGACACTCAGGGCCGAAGCTCTGAATTTCATCCACTTGGTGATTAGTGTTTTTATTTTGCCTTTTTCCTCAGTTGGACAGGAGTAACAGTTGATTTACAAATTCACTGGTGTCTCTTCCATCGGTTAGCCATGGGTTCAGTTGCCCTTGATGTACTCTTTTAATTCATCAACTCATACATATTCCTGAGAATTTAATATGCCTTACGCACCCACCACAACAGCCGCATTTCAGCAGCTCCATCCTGAAATTTGGAAACTGGCAAGTCCTCACCACTGTCAGCTCTGCACCAATACAGTCTGTACATGGGCATAACTGTGGTTCGTACTCTGTTCACAAACCCTCTCCCAGGTGTGCCAGACCTCCTCTCATTCAGCTTTCTTGTGTTGATGTCCTGTGTTCTGATATGTGCTGTCCGGCAGCACTGCTGTTATAGTTAAGGACACTCCTGACAGCCTGGCATTCAAGATTTGCCATCATCTATCTAGTCACACCTCTTATCCCACTCTCGTCTTCCATAGTCCCAACCACAAGAGGAAATGCCCTTGAGAGGACCAGGCCTTCCATTGTCCTGCCCTTGTGGGCTGTCCTCAGGAGATTCTGGATTCATCATTTCACCAAGTACCATCTTAGCCTCAAGCATTGACCTGTCACTGTCAGACTGCTCTTTATCTTAGTTCTACCCATTCTTCAGTGTCTTTGATAAGGTCTCCCTTTATCCCTTCATTTGACAGTGACTTCTGCTTTGTCTGAGTGACCCTTCTCTTATAACAGTCAGTATTGCTGAGTGTGGTGGCACATGCCTGTAATCCCAGAAAACTTGGGAGGCTGAGGCTAGAAGATCGCAAGTTTGAGGCCAGCCTCAGCAACTTAGTGAGCCTCTGAGTTGAGAACTGGGGATGTAGCTCAGAGGTGAAGTACCCTTTGGTTCAATCCCCAGTATAAAAAAAAATAAAAACAAATTTAAAAAATTTCAGTATTATGTGCTTAAACATCCACATCCACACCAAAATTCTACCAGAGCCTGTTTCTTACTGGAGGGAACATGATTTTTATGCCTGTGAGCCCCTAGTGCCTGGCCTGTGGTGAAGGCCCGATAAATGTGTGAATAAATAATCAAAGAGCCTAAGAACCACCTTCCTCCCTCACGCTTGGCAGAGCATTCTGTGGCGCTCCTCCAGCATGTGCGTGGAGGACTGCACCCACTTCACTGTTGCCCTTCTTTCTTACAGGGCACGGAGGAGGTATGGGAAGGACAACCCTAGCTGAAGGAATGGCGACGCACTCAGCCCTCCTCCCTGCCAGCTGAAGGGCTTGGGGGAAGCCCCCAGTCCTGCCTCCTGCATGGTCTGAGACCACAGCCCAGATCCCCACATTCTGGGAGGGTCCCCCAGTTGTGCTGTCCACTGAACACTGGAAACAGCAAGCAAGCAAATTATGAATAACATTAATAAACATCAGCTGTGTATGACTGAAAGCAAGCTCCAGTTGTTGCAGTGTTTTGGTCTTTGCCGTGCTTTATACAGGCCTTTGATTTACAGCCCAGGATAGCCAGGCCTCTGTGAACCCACGTGAGTATAATGAAGGGGGCCTGAGACCTATTTTTGAAATTTATAAAAGCTCAACAGAGTTTTCCCTCAAAGCTGCACAGGCTAAGTGAAGCCTCAAGCTTTTTTTTGTCTGTGGTCAGTAATACTAGCTAGTTATGTGCCTTATATTTTACAGCTACCTTAGTGTCATAATAATGACCTTTTAGAACTTGGGTTCCTTAGGCAAAAATAAAGGAATCCTCTGAGTGATTCCACCTGTAGATACTCAACCTTGTCTCCAGGGAATGACTTCTCCAGAGAAGACTACCACCCAAAGCAAACAGGGATCACTTCTTTAACCTCCAATGATGTTTATTCTCCTTACATTTAGAGCTACACCATTATACAAAACAATGGCAGTATCTCTGTTCTGTGTATGCATCCAATAGGCAGGTCACTAGCAGCCCCCCTGGAGAGTAGAAAGTGAATTTCACTGTGGGGACTGGTGCTTGCTTAAAGAGGAGGGCTAAGCCTCTGACCATTTTCTTCAGAACCAGGCAGGAAAATGGCCCATCTCGTCAGCTCTATTTCCATGCCTGTTAGTGCTGCTCCAATCCCTCTGACAGCCAGAGATGGCTAATTTTGGATTATCTGGTGCCCCAACACCAAGGCATCCAATTGTGCAGGCTATGGAAACACGACTAAATTAACAAAGCCATCCAGCCTCATCACCAGTGTGTTTCTGAAGAGGTGGCTTCACCTCTTTCTGTTTACTAACATGTTAGGCTCTGAGGAAGAATCGGTCTAATTTACAGCACACTAGACACTTCAAGCAAAGGGAATGACAGGTGGTGTGTGCACCAACACCCCACTTCAGGCTTGGTGAGAGACTGCAGGAAACTGGTTCACCAAGAGAATTCTATCATGAAGCAACCATCATATGGGTTTATTTGTATATTTTTATTTGTATATAATAATTAAATATCAACATGCACCTTTCCATTGAGTAGCTTCATGGGTCGTGGCCGACATAAAACTTGGACAGGAAATCCTTTGGCCTGGGTGCTTCTGTTTCATGGAAGAACCGCATAACATGTGTCCGTTGCTTCCACACTTTTATTGTTTCTTCCAATTCCATCTTTCCCTGCACAAGGGAGGGGAGAGGTGGTCAAGATGAAGGAATACAATACTGAAGTCCAGGATTCTGTTCTGTGCTTGGCATTGACCTGCTGAATGACCTTGGACAAATGCGTACCCTATAGAACAAGTTTTTGCATCTGGAAAATGAAGTGGGAGTAAATCATCTTGGAGGACTTTCAGATGTTCAACTCTACAACTGCATAACCTGTCTGCTTTGTTTCTGCTTAACATCTCTTCTGTGTTACTTATCGCTCCACACGGAAGCTCCCACTGATGCCAATGTAACTGACCAGGAAGACAGAATCAGGCCCAGAATTTGACTCCCATTTACACAGTACTCACACCCAGCCTGTCTGCCTTGTCCAGCTGTTAACCTGGCATCCAGGTAAAGCAGTAACTTCCAGGGGTGGTAGTTAAGAAGACCTCAAACCTTCCTCCTTGTATCGTTTTTTAGTTTTTTGTTTGTTTGTTTTAAGTATTGGAGACTGAACCCAGGGGTGCTCTACCACTAAGCTACATCCCCAATTTTGAGACAGGGTCTTACTAATTTGCCCAGGCTGGCCTTAAACTTGTGATCCTCCTGTTTCAGCCTCTCAAATTGGTGTTTCTTGGTTATAAAATGCAAGCCCTAGTAGATTTTCCCTTCAACAGTCCAAGGGATAACCTCCAAGTTTAAGTACTCCTCTGAAACACGGCAATAGTTGCTGAAGCAATAGTTATTTCTTACACTTGAAGATAAAATGTTCATCTGGGGAAACTGAAAAGCCTGGAACAAGTTGGCCAGTCCCTTAAAGTGGTCTGAGAGGGTCAGTTACCTTAATGACCAGAAGATCAACCACCCTGGGGTCTGTGACGTGGGCATTCTTCATAAACATTTCTCGGACTTTATCGCGTCCCTGTTTCACAGTGATGTCTAGCTGGAATAAGTGCACTAAAGAGAAAACAAGATTTGGGCTAGAAATTACCCAGCTAAAACATGTTTTTAAAAACAAGTCAATTGGTGTTCAATGAACATGTACTGACTGTGCGTTCATTCCATGCACCAAGTGTCAGCCTGGCCCTAAGCCTGAGGATGTGGAAAAAGTGTGAGACGTGGCTCACTGAACTTACATTTCATTTCAGGAGACAAGACCACAGCATTAGATATGATGCACAGGATATAGCACAGGTGAAGAGTATTAACCTGGGTTCAAATCCCAGCTGTTATCGTCAGCTTGGGGATTCTGTGTAAGTTAACAGCTTTGTGCCTGAGTCTGTTCATCAGTGAAATGAGACAATAAGATGCATAACTCCATAGAGTTGTGATGATACTGGTACAAAATGCTTACAGCAGTGCCTAGCACGGAATAAGCTCTCAATAAATGTTCACATAGTTACTAATACAGGGTCTCACTAAGCTGCCCAGGCTGGCCTGAAACCCGTGATCCTCTTGCCTCAGCCTTCTGAGTAGCTGGGACTAGAGGCACATGCCATCATACCCAGCTTTTCCTTTTCTTTTTTGTGATGCTGAGAACTGAACTCAGAGCCTTGTTCATGCAAAGCAAATACTCTACTACGGAGCCACACCCTGAGAATTAGCATTGTTTTTATATGGAACAATCTGCACAATATGGTGACAGGGTTGAAATTTATGTAAAATAATGTGGCATAGACTGTATTATCACATGAACTTGGAAGCTGAGAGAGATTGCCTAAGGATTTGTGCAGGTAGGGAAGACTTTTTTTTTTTTTGGTACCCGGGACTGAACTCGGGCACTGAGCCACATCCCCAGCCCTATTTTATTTAGAGATGGTCTCACTGAGTTGCTTAGTGCCTCAATTTTTGCTGAGGCTGGCTTCGAACTCGAGATTCTTTTGCCTCAGCCTCCTGAGCCTCTGGGATTACAGGTGTGGAACACTGTGCCCAGAAGGGAAGGCTTTAATCCAACAAGCAGGTTTCTCGGGGGAAGGACAGAAGATACAATTCCAGTTCTCTAGGTGTTAAATTCTTATTAGAGAAACAGTCATCCATGACTGCAAACGTAAAATCACAATATTCACCAATCCTTTAAGTTAGCACCCAAAACAGTGACGGTGCCTTTGAGTTTGTGCAGCATAGAGGCATGTGGCTGTTCTTTGAAAATTAGGTTTTAGTCACTTGTTTTCTCATGCCCGGGCACTCAGCCATCAGTGGATTTGCTCATGGCAGGTATGCATGGCCCTGGGAGTTGGGTGGAATACAGGCAGGGTGAGAGGCCCACCAGGCTGGCACAGCACAGCAAGGCTTGCAGGCTAGAGCTAGTATTGTGCTGAAGGGGACCAGTGCACTCGCCGGGTGAGTGCCTTGTGTTGAGGCCAGTGCTGGGACTTGTCCACTCTGATCTACAGAACCAACACCACTAGCTCTGAAAGTGATGAGGGCTATTGAATCTCATCATACTCATAACTTAGTGACAACTATGGAGTATTAAACCTTCTGCCAAGGAAACAGCATGCCATGTTGCAAAAATAAGGTTTCTGATTTGACCAGGGAATAAACAATAGCAGCCATCTAACAGAACTGGCATCCCAGCTTGACAGGTAAATAAATACTGATGACAGAGATGACCACTCACTAGAAGTGTCGGGTGTTGTCCCGGAGCAGGTCCTCAAGGACAGCCAATTACAGAATCACTTCCCAAATCTGCCTTCATTTTGGTAGCTTATAATCAACCATGGTAGGAACATTTATGCCACAGAAAGCGGCAAACTGTAGTGTGTATGTATAAATTTAGGTTTCCCCACCAGAAAGCTGGTCATTCCTTTAACACATTAGGGATTTCACCAAAAAAGCACAGAAAGGGACAACAGGATGACAAAGAGATGCAAAACAAATGAAAACAAATACAGGACCTGGGATTTGGAATCTTCCCTCTTGGGGAAAATCAGGCATGGGCACTGTGTGAATCATACACAGCTGTTCCTAGAAGTATGAGCCTAGAATCCAGACGCTTTATTGTTCTGTTTTGTATTTTGTTTACAATTGTGTGCTCATTTAAGAGGAGAAATTCGAGAGGTCTTCCTCTGCTATCAGTGCTTGCCTGTCCTACATTTTTATATCAAATTCCTGCCAACCTTAAGACGCAGTGCTCCTAGAGATACTTATGGGAGCTGGTACCCATCAGCTCCCCTTCCTCAGTGCCCATCCTTATCAAAAGATAAGGAAGTGTCCCTTTTGGATGAAAGGTGATTTTTCATCTGCTTTCCCAAACTTAGTAAGGCTTTCCTGAGTCAGGAGGGCTCTTGACGGATCAGGAAGGATGGCATTGACACTGCTGTCAGTCTTTGCTCCAGTTCATTCTGGTAGCATGCACACCAGGTGATCCTTCCATGGGAGGCAGCAAGGTGTGAAGGAAAAGAACATGAGGGCAGGGGTCAAACAAGCTGGGTAAAGCCTCTAGATCAGTATGAACAGTCACCTGGGGTAAAGCTTTCCTGCCTGTGTTCTCTATAGAAAGGAAACAACCTCTAATCTAATTGCTGTGTAAGAATATGGTAGAAAATTAAGTAACAATACTTTGTAAACATGAAACAAATCTGGGGTTAAAAATTTCAGCATTCCTCCTGCCACTTCCATGATACACCAGGTAATTATCTAGTTATGTGCCAACCTTCTTCATTTGACCACAAGACCCCTGAAGGCCTTGTGGGTGAATAAAAAGTGTTTTATCACTTTTGTGTCATTCCAGGACTAGTACTGACCATACAGTCCAAGAGGTGCCCAGTGAAATGCAGACTAAATGCATGAACTTCTTGTAGAAAGTCTCCTATTACCTTCTGGCCAGCAAGCAGCATGTCATTTTTTTGTTTGTTTTGTTTTGTTTTGTTTTGATAGGAGGGATTCAAAGACACTTCTGTCCTTTTGCTCCCATGCCAAAGTGGATCCCTGAACTTCAGAGAAACTACAGTGGGCATTAAGAGCCAGTTTTTGTTTGGTTGGTTTTTTTTGGTGCTGGAGATTGAACCCAGGGCCTCATATATACCAAGCACACACTCTACCACTGAGCTACACCCCAAGCTCCAAGAGCCAGATAATTAGAGTTGAATAATCAGGGTCTGAAATCTGACTCTTCTACTCATTGATCTGTGACCCAAGACAAGTCTGTGTGCCTCAGTTTTCTCATCTGTGAGGCGGGAAACAAACCCCAACTTAAAATAAGGCAATGCAAAGCCTCTAGCATAGTTCTGGGCCATATGTAAACATTTCAGTAAATGTTAATCATCATCAGTTCTACAACTAATTCCCAATCCTTGATTTGATTCTTTAGCTGAAGTTCCAGTGATACATCTAAGTAACTGACCAGCTACAGATCACTGATCTTCCCTGTAAGTCTGACCTTTGCTCCCCTGACCATCCCTGCCCTCCATTCTTACCCTTCTTTTCCCCTTCTCAGGCCCCCTCTGACTCTGGGAGTCTCTCTCCAAACAGTATTTGAAGGAAAGTCCTGGGAAGGGATGATTTAGAAAGAACTGGGTCCTGAGACTTGAAATACCTGGGATCCAGCTTCAGCTCAGACACATCATTTCTTCCATAGTTCCTCCCTCTCTAGTGTCAGGTGGGTTTAAGTTAAGGTACTGGCAATCTCTCAAAAAGTCATTTTGGGAACAGGGACTGTGGAGCACAGTTGGCCCATCAAAGAACTGGGTTCTGCATGAATGCTCCTCCTAGGATAAACCCTATAAGAAGTGATAAAAAAAAAAAAACAATGGCAGTAGCCAGTATTTAATGAGTGTTAACCAAGTGTCAGGCCCTGTTCTAAGCACTTTAGATATATTAATCTATTTAACACAGTAACTCTCTGAAGATACTATCCGTATCCCCATTTTACAGATGAGAAAACTGAGGCACAGATGAAATAACTTGCCCAAAGTCACACAGCTACTAAAGGGCAGAGCCTGGACAAGAGTGCAGGCTTATTCTAATCACCACATTCTGCTGCGTCTCACAGGGAAGTGGCAGCACTGAGGGGTGCTACAATGCTCCCACTCATCAAACATGCCTTCCCCCTCGGACTATGCAGGAAAGGTCCAAGTTAAAACACACTAAGTCAGATCAACAAGATAACAACACATGGACAGTGTCACATTTGTATTACCCCTGACAGTTCAGGTGAGATTCTCCCCAGTCTTTATTTTATTCAACACAGAGGCAGCCCTGGGGATTACAAGAAAACAAGCTCTGCACACAGAGCTCTAAACACACACTAGTCCTTCAGCTAAAAGGACTGAATTTCTGCCATGTGGGCGAAGGAAGGGGTTCTGCGGTAGAAGCGGGCAGACCAGCAAGGCTTGGGAGACTGGAGGGCAGGGAAGCCATCTCGCCCGGAGAGACTGGAAAAGGCATCGCTGACTAACTGAACGACCTCGGGAAAGTCATTTCCCTTCTCTGGTTCACTTGCTGGTGGCGGTAGGAACTGGATGACTGCCCGAATCTACCGCCACTTTGGTTATAAAACTCAATGGGTGTCTGAAAATGCCTTCAGGAACTCTAGAGCTGACTCTGGGTCCCAGGCCGCGAACGCTTCGCTTCGCCTCTCGGTACCCTCGGGGCCTGGCCTGCATAATGAGTATGTCACCAACCGTCCCTACTCTCCCTCCCAGGCCTCGGGAAGACCTAGGAGACCAAGGACACCAGGGCGCCCCGCGCGCCAGGGACGTCTGTAGGACGCTGGGCACGACCCGTCTGACCTCGGCGCTGCCGTCAGGGCGGGTCCACCTTAGCTGGGGACCCTCTTCCCCTGAAGCACCGCAGTCGCCTCTGCCCAAGCTGGTGACCTCGGCTCGGTCGTGAGACCTTGGGCAGCTGCTTCCGGGGCCCCGCCTGCGCCGCTGCCTCTCACCAGTATTTGGCACCTCCCGATACCAGGCGCGGTAGAGCTCGCGTACTCTCCGCTTGGCCTCGTTCAAGTCCCGACTGAAAATTGGTTTCACCGAAGTGCTGGCCGCAGCAACTGCACCCCGAAGGCTGCTCGCCGCCATCTTGCTGAGGCTCCGCCTCTCACGCGCGCATGCGCCCGGAAGGAACTCGTCCTCGGGTACAATGGGACGCCACGCCCCCCTACTCCACGATAGGTGGGAGGACGGCTCTGGGACTCTCCGATTGGCTGGGGCCTCTGTTCGGGCGGGAGTAGACCGACTGAGGCCTGCGCATGATGATCCGCAGAAACGCGGCTCAGCTGTTGGCCTGCGGGACTGTGGTTCTGAGGGCCCCGCGGGCCCCCGGAAGCTCTGCTTCCAGCCCAGTTGCAGCGTCGTTGGGCGCGCGGGCTCCAGGTTTCTCGGTCTACCCCTGGGCCCGGGTCGCAGGACCTTGAGGTGATTGCTGAGGTAGATAAAGTCGCCCGGCCTGCAGTGGCACTGGCCCGGCCCATGGCGGCTTTCTGCAGCAACAGGTTGTTTGCTGATTTATTTTCCTAAAACTCAGTTATTCCGGAGCGCGGCACAGACGTTAGAGCGCGTCTTGGCTTTAGCTTCTGGGCACTTCTGAGCCCTGGGAGGTAGATTACAGCATCACCCCATTCTAGACAAGTATTTGACATCCCAAGCCGCGGATCTCGCTCAAAAGCAACCCAGGAGTTTGGACCTGGGCAAAACAACCTGGAAAGAACCTTAGGTCATCCTGCTGGGGAAGGTCTCTGTTGGCATTTTCTCGCTGACGTTATCTCAGAACATCGAGGAGAACCTAGAATTGTAACGGAAAAAGTAACAGCTAACAACATGACAGGCGGTGCCCTGGATTTTTTGGGTAGTTAACCTCATAGGCCAGGTAGGTACTGTTAGCATCCCCGTTTTACAGGTGAGGAAACAGTGCGCATTCCACCTGCCTCATTGAGTCGCCTCCCTGCCAGAATCCTGGGTAGGGGTCGCGCTGTCTTTCTGAAAATGCAGTTAAGGAGCACCTTGGAAGTACTGGGGAAGAAAAAAAGGGTATGGCTAAGTTTAGCTGTGGGACTCCAACTGGCTTGGGTATGGTCCCGCATCGCCCATTCTTTTAATTTTTCTATTATTATTTTTCTACTGGGAATTGAGGGGTACTTTACCCCTGAACTATATCCCCAGCCCTTTTTTATTCTGACACAGGGTCTTACCAAGTTGCTGAGGGTCTTTATTCTGACACGGGCCTTGAACTTGGGATCCGACTATCAGCCTCCCAAGTTGCTGGAATTAACAGGCTGCACCACTGTCCTGGCTTGCAAATATCCTGTTTCTTGTTTGTCTTTAGTTTTGTTTATGGTTTTGTCTTATAGAAATGTGTTTATTTATGAGACAGAATCTAGCCAAGTTGTCCAGGCTGAACTCGAACTTCTGTTTCCTCTGCCTCAGCCTTCTCAGTAGCTGGTATTATAGGAGTGAATCTATAATGAACCTAACCTATGTATAGCACTTAACTATACATAGAAAATTATATATTAATATATGGAGCTGGGGGTGTAACTCAGTGATAGAGTGCTTGCCTAGTGAATGCTAGGTCCTGGGTTTGATCCCCAGCCCTGCTAAATAAATAAATAAATAAATAAATAAATAAATAAATTATACTATTTTACATCTTATTTAAGAAGGTCTTTCCTACCTCAAGATTACAGATATGTTCTTTTTTATTAATACTTAAGGTTTTTTAAAAATTACCATTTTTTGTTAATCACAGAATTTTTTTATCACGCAATCAAAATGATATGCCTTTATCACATTCAAGGAGCTGTAAACACAAGGATCAATTTCTGTTACATTGAGTTGTTTCCTTTAGTTAATACCAACAATTTTAATTGCTCAAGACTTAGGTATGTTTTGATATTCCTAAAAGAAGTCTTATTTTTCAAATGTTTTTGTCAGTTTCTTTTATTTATTTATTTATTTTTTTGATGCTAGAGATCAAACCCAGGGCCTTGCTCAGGCTAAGCACATGCTCTACCACTGAGCTATATCCCTAGCCTCCATTCATTATTTTTTTTTATTTGCTACAATAATGAGGCTCTAACCAAGGTCCTTGCTCATAGCAGTCTCTACCATTGAGTTACATACCCAGCCACTCCATTCTTTTTTTTGGTCACTTTAAAAAGTAATATCATAAAGATTTTGATTGGAATTGCATTGAACAAGAAATGATATTTTTAAAAGAGCCTACAGAATGGGAGAAAATCTTTGCCAGCTACTCCGCTGACAAGAGATGAATATCCAGAATATATAAAGAACTCAAAAAACCAAATAACCCAGTCAATAAATGGGCAAAACAACTAAATAGCCACTTCTCTAAAGAAGAAACACAAAGGGCCAACAAATATATGAAAAATGTTCATCTCTAGCAATCAGGGAATGCAGATCAAAACTACACTTAAGCTGGGCGCGGTGGCGCACGCCTGTAATCCCAGCACTTGGGAGGCTGAGGCAGGAGGATCGCGAGTTCAAAGCCAGTCTCAGCAACTTAGTGAGGCCCTAAGCAACTCAGTGAGACCCTGTCTCTAAATAAAATACAAAATAGGGCTGGGGATGTGGCTCAGTGGTGGAGTGCCCCTGGGTTTAATCCCCAGTACCATTAAAAAAAACCTAAAGATTTCATCTCATTCCAGTCAGAATGGCAATTATCAAAAATACAAATAATAATAAGTGCTAGTGAGGATGTGGGGAAAAAGTTACACTCATACATCATTGGTGGAACTGCAAATTAGTACAACTGCAAATTGGTGGAAAGCAGTATGGGAATTTCTCAAAAGGTTTGGAATGGAGTCATCATATGACCCAGCTATTACACTTCTTGGTATTTATCCAAAAGAACTATAGTATTATAAACTATAGTGATACAGCCACATAAGTATTTACAGCAACAAAATTCACAATAGCCAAAAAATGGAACCAACCCAGATGCCCATCAATAGGTCAGAGATGAAGAAATTAAGAATATGTTTTAGATAGATAGATATGTGTTTATATACGTACATACAATATGATATACATATGTATGATGCAGTTTTATTCAACTATAAAGAATGAAAAAAAAAGAAGAATGAAATTATGGCATTTGCTGGTAAGTGGATGGAAATGGAGAACATGCTAAGTGAAATAAGTCAGACTCAGACTCCACAGTTTTCTCTCACATGTGGCAGCTGGAGAAAAATAAGGGGAAAAGTTAAGTTGGGGGGATTAGATGTCATAAAGATAAAGGAAAGATTGGCGGAGTAGAAGGAGATGGAGAGGGAAGAGGAGGAACTGGAAAGGGAGGAAATGCAGAATGAATTCAACAAAATCATGTTATGTGCATAATAAATATACCACAGGGAATTCCACCTTTATAAGTAGAAAGCACCAATCAGAAATAAATGAGCAAAAGAAAGATCAGTAGAGTGGGAAGGGTGGAGGAGAGGGAAAGGGGGAAACAGACTGAAATGGAGTAAAAGTCCAAGCACGCATGATTCTGTCAAAATGAACCCAACTACTACATATAACTCTAATGTGCAATAAAAAGTATAAAAAAAGAAGTGACATCTTTATACTTTGGAGTCTTCCAAACATTCTTCAGGCTAGTGTATTTCACACATAGCGTGTGTCTGTATGTAAGAATACTAACAGAATCACAAGACCTGAGTATGAGGGACGGTGCTTACTACTGCCATAGCATCCTTTACCTGGGCCACCCATTACTTCTCTTTCCTGCAGTGTCCATTCTGCTGTTAAACCCATCTAATGAGTTTACATCAGATATTATACTTTGTGTTCTGGAATATCTGCATTACCCATGTCTTTAAATAAATAACCTCAGAATTGAGCAGTTCAGAACAAATATCATGGGGGCTGGGGTTGTGGCTCAGTGGTGGACACTGGTTCAATCCCCAGCACCACATAAAAATAATAAAATGCAGGTAATGTGTCCACCTATAACTAAAAAATAAATTTAAAAAACAAATATCTCACTGTTTCTATCAGAAACCAGGTGAGGCTTAACTGGGTTCCTTTGTCTCAAGGTCCCTCAGGAGGCTGCAGCCAGCTGGGGCCATGGTTTCACTGAGGGATCCACCATGGTGGAAGGAAAATGTGTGCAGGAGTGGTGATGGTACCCACTTCTGAGCTTAGCCACATCACAGTTGGCAGTTCTTGCTTCTCACCACCTGGGTCTCCCCAGAACTACCTCGTGACATGGCATCTCTTTTACTCAAATGACAAGCATTCAGAGATAAGCATGAGCACCCAAGATGGAAACACAGTCTTGATCTTATTTTTTTAAAATATTTTTAAGTTGTTGATGGGACTTTTATTTATTTATATGAGGTGCTGAGAATTGAACCTAGTGCCTCACACATGCCAGGCAAGCGCTTGACCACTGAACCCAGCCCCAAGCTTCTTTTGGAAGTGACGTCTCACTTCTACCACATTTTATGCTGAAGTGAATCAGTCAATGCAAACCACACGCAGAAGGTAGGAATTCCACAAGGGCATCAAACCGGAAGTGGGAATTATTAGGGGCTGTAGCAGAGGTTGCCTATCACACTATTTAATTTTTAAAGATTAAAATTCTCTGTTGAGTCACTTTATTTCTGCCTCTTTTCAATGTTCTCTTTAACATAAGGGCTGGGATGTGACTCAGCAGTTGAGTGCCCCTGGGTTCAATCCCCACTACAAAAAAAAGAAGCTGCATTGGTTGCTCTTCATTTATAGTTATTGTTTTGTGTATTCTGTCCTGTTTTTATGTTTGTGTGTTGTGAGAGAGTAAGTCTAGTTCAAGGTCCTCCCTCACACTAAAAGTCCTCAAGGGGCCTAAGTGGAGCTCAGATTTCATCAGCCATAGTTTCATTTCAACCCTAATGGCCAATTCATGCTTCACAAGTGCCATATCCTCTTATCTTTTGGGGAATATCAGTGATATTTAAAGCCTCCTTTTTTCTGAATACATTTTTTATTTAAAAATAGCACAAGTAATTGCAGAAATAAATGTCAACTGTCGAAGCTGCTTTATACATGTGAGTATGTGTATTATTTTATGCACACATACATGAGCCCACATGTATTTAAACTTGCCTCATCTTTCATCTCTTAATTTGAGTAAAGAGAACACTTTCCTCATTCAGGAGAATTTTGATGTTGTAATAATTGCCTGAAGGAATGCAAAGGAGTCCCCAGTAGTTATTATGTGAGGTGATTCATGTAAAGTACACAAGGGGTCACCAAAGTCAATGTGAAAGACGAATATGTCCTGGCCACCACGCTGTAAAGCCCCTTTCATTTGCCCTGTTAATTCTCTTCCTTAGTCATTAGCTCCTCTGTTTATGCAGTTTTATGGGTTAGGTATGAAATAGCCCCCCAAAAGCTCGTGTATGAGACAGTGTAAGAATGTTCAGGGTAAATGATTAGATTATGAGAGGCGTAGCCTAATCAGTGGATTACACCACCGATGGATTACCTGGGCCACACCTGTCGGTAGGGTGTGACCAGAGGAAGTAGGTCACTCGGGGCCTGCCTTTGGGGGTTCTCTTCCCAGATCTGTCACTCTGAGGAATGGTCAGAGACTGCCCTTCTCAGTGAGGCCCTCCCATGCCTGGGTTTTGTACTTTTTTTCCCTCTGTCAGCCTCACTCCTGTTTGCCTTCCATTTTATTGAGATTCCTTGAACTTCTGGTTCAACAGGGCACCACTTCTTGTTTACTGCACTGTCATAGATTTATCATTTAAGACCTACTCTCTTGGATCTCTGGTTTGGGTTAGGAGAGGAGACCGTGTGCACTGATGTCTGGACTCAGTGGCTCCTGAGAACCTTTCTACCTTTCTGGTGTCCTGACTGCTGGCTTGGCTCAGCAGAGAATTCTTTTTTTTTTTGGAACCAGGGATTGAACTCAGGGACGCTCGGTCACTGAGCCACATCCTCAGCCCTATTTTATATTTTATTTAGAGCCAGGGTCTCACTGAGTTGCTAAGGGCCTCGCTAAATTGCTGAGGCTGGCTTTGAACTCGCGATCCTCCTGACTCAGCCTCCCAAATTGCTTGGATTACAGGTGTGCGCCACCACGCCCGGCTAGAGAATTCTTGAGTCACAATGACTTCTCTCAAACCTCTGGAACATTACTTTACTGTCCCACTTTAGTATTACAAAATAATAATGAGTCAGGAATGCTTAATGTCAGAGGACATTTAGTAACTTTTTTTCCTGCCTTAATGTTTTCTTCTTAAAATTCAAAAACCTCTCCAGGATACACATACATAGAAGACCTTGGTGTTATTTTTGTCTCATTATGTTAATTTAAAAGCATGTGGTCTAGAGCCTGGGTCTACTCAGCGGTAGAGCGCTTGCTTAGCATGTGCAAGGACCTGGGCTCACAAAATAACAAAAAAAAAATGTGATCTAAAGAGTCACAGCTTTCCTCTCTTCAAAGAATCAAGGACTATTTCTTTTATTATTACTTCTTGACTCTCTTCCTCTTGATATTCACATTATATGTTTATTCAGTTTCTAAGGTTTATTCTCCACATTTTTTATCCTTTCCATTCTTTTCTTTCTCCCCCCAGCACCAGGGATTGAACCCAGGGGCCTTTACCACTGAGCTACATCCCTAGCCCTTTTTATTTTTTGTTTCGAGATGGGGTCTTGCTAAGTTTCCCAGGCTGATCTTGAACTTGTGAGTCTCATCACAATTAAGAGAATAAGCCTATCAGCCTATCACCTCCTCAGGCCCCTTTATCATCTCTCCCTATCGCATCCCCAGCCCCAGGCAAGCACTGATCAGCTGTCAGTTACCAAAGGTATTTGCATTTTGTAATATTTATATAAATGGAATCATATAGTATGTATTCTTCATTTGGCTTCTTTCCATCAGCAAAATTATTTTGAAATTGATCCATATTGTTGTGCAAAATAGTAGTGCATTCTTTTATTGAGTATATTCTACCATATGAGTATACCATAATTTGTTTATTAACTCTCTTGTTGATGGACATTCATGTTGTTTCCAGAGTCTGGCTATTACAAGTGAAGTTGCTATGTATATTTGTGTCCAAGTGTTTGTATGAAATGTACTTTCATTACTCAGGAGTGGAATGTCCTGGAGTGGAATGGCCAGGTGATATGGTAGCTGTATGTTATTTTTAAGGAAACTTCCCACCTTTAACAAATGGTTGTTCTATCATTTTCTACTCCCTCCATCAGGAGCGGAGTTTTAGTCGCTCCACTTCTCATCAGCGCTTGGTGTGGTCAGGTTTGTTTTTGTTTTTTGAGTCCTGGGGATTGAACTCACAGATCTTTACTACCAAGCTATATTCCCAGCCTTTTTATCTTTTATTTTGAGGCAGGGTCTCACCAGGTTGCCAAGGCTGCCCTTGGAGTTACAGTCCTCAGCCTCCCAAGTCGCTGGGATTAGTAAGCATGTACCACCCTGGCAGGCCTTTTATTTTGAGACAGTCTAATACTGAGATCTTACAGATTTAATTTGCATCTCACTAGTGACCAGTGATGTCAAGCATATTTTCATGTGTTTACTTGCCATCTGTTTATCTTCTTTACTGAGGATATGTTCAAATAAAATGTCCATTTTAAAAATTAGGATGTTGGCTGGGCACGGTGGCACACGCCTGTAATCCCAGCAGCTTGGGAGGCTGAGGCAGGAGGATCACAAATTCAAAGCCAGCCTCAGCAATGGCAAGGTGCTAAGCAATTCAGTGAGACCCTGTCTCTGAATAAATACAAAATAGGGACAAAATAGGGCTGGGGATGTGACTCAGTGGTTGAGTGCCCCTGAGCTTAATCCCTGGTACCAAAAATAAATAAATAAATAAATTAGGGTGTTTGCTTTCTTATTGAGTTTTGAGAATTTTTTAATTCTCTGGATAATAGTTATTAGATATGCAGCCTGAATTTTCTTCTAGCCTGAGGCTTTTCTTTTCCTTCTCAGTGTCTTTAAAAGAGCAGAAGATGTTTATTTTTATTATATCCAGTTTATCAATCCTGATATTAGGGCTCATGATTTAGGTAATATATCTGAAATTTCTTTGCCTAATTCATGGTCACAAAGATTTTCTCCCATGTTTTCTTTTTCTTTTTGTTTTTTTTCCCCAGTACCAGGAATTGAATCCAGGGGCATTTAACCACTGAGCCACATCCCCAGCCCTTTTTATATTTTATTTAGAGACAGGGTCTCAAGTTGCTTAGTGTCTCAATACATTGCTGAGGCTTGCTTTGAACTTGCGATCCTCCTGCCTCAGCCTCCTGAGCCTCTAGGATTACAGGTGTGCCACTGTGCCCAGCTCTTCTTTTTTTCTTTTGACACACTGGGGATCAGACCCAGAGCCTTGCACATAGGACACAGTGTTATACTTTCTTTGGGACTTGAACCCATGGCCTAGCCTGTGCTAGGCAAGAGCTCTACCACTGGCCACATCCCCAGGCCCAAACTATATTGTCTTCTAGAAGTTTTATAGTTTCCTATTTTACATTTAGGTCTGTGACCAATTCTGAGTTAATTTTGTATGTGGCTTGTTGTCTGAATCCAAGTCCATTGTCCATATGAATATACAATTGTTCTAGGACCATCTATTCTTCCCGGACTATACTCCCTCCACTGTATCACATTCACACCTTTGTCTGAAGTCAGCTTGCAGTGTTGGGGTCTGTGTCGACTCTGTTCTGTTCCATTGATCTATTTGTCTGACTTGACATCAACAGTCTCATACTATCTTGACTACTGTCCTGAATTACTCTGTTTCAAAATAATTTGGCTATCTAGGTCTTTTGCATTTCCATATAAATCTGAGAAACAGCATGAAAAAGTTTGCTGGAATTTTCTCTGCAGTTACATTATGTGTTAATCGAGATGGAACTGACATCTTGGCAAGGCCATCTTCTGATTCATGTACTGTAGTGTATCTCTTCTGTTCTCTTTCCACATTTTTGTTGGTGCATTATAGTTGTACATAATGATGGGATTTGTTTTTAACTATTTGTACATGCACACAATATAACAATATAATTCTCCAATATAACTCCCCAGCACAGTGTATCTCTTCATATATTTAAGTCTTCTTTAATTTCCCTTAGCAATGTTTTATAGTTTTTATCGTATAATTTTGCACACTTTTTGTCAGACTTTTTCCCTAATTATTTTATTTTTATATGCTTTTATAAGTGGTTTAAATTGTTTTTGGGGAGGGGGTTCCAATTGTTCATAGCTATATATAGAAATATAATTTTTTTGTACTGCAGATTGAATCCAGGGGCACTTAACCACTGAGCCACATCCCCATCCATTTCTTATATTTTATTTAGAGACAAGGTCCACTGAGTTACTTAGGGCTCACTTATTTGCTGAGGCTGGCTTTGAACTCACGATCCTCCTGCCTCAGCCTCCGCAGCCGCTGAGATTAAAGACCTGCGCCACACGCCCAGCTTATAATCGGTCTTCAAATTTGCCAAATGCTAGCAACCTTTTGTATGATACATAGGATTTTATGCATTATCATGTTGCCTGAGTGAAATACTGTTTTATTTCTTCCTTTCCAGTTTGGTTGCCATTTCCTTCTCTTTCTTGATTTAGGTTGTTGGCCAGAGCTCCAGTACAATGTTCTACGGAAGTGATGAGGGTAGACATCCTTTCCTGATTCCTGAACTTAGGCGGGAAGCAGTCGGTACTTTACCATTGAGGGAGTTGTTCGCTGTAGGTTTTTGCAGATACCCATCCTCAGGTTGAGGATGTTCCTATCTACTCCTAGGTGGCTGGGAGGCTTTGTTTGGTTTGGTTGCTTTTTTTTCCAGGAATAGATACGGATTTTGTCAAAAATATTTGTGCATCTGTTGAGATGATCATTTAATTCTTTTTTGTCTATTAATATGGTGAATTTTAATGACTGAGTTTTGAATGTTGAACTAATCTTGCATTCCTGGGGGTAAACTCCATTAATAATGTACATTATTCTTTTTTTTTTTTTTTTTTTGTAAGGAACCGGGGGGTTAAGGGAGGCTCGGCCACTGAGTCACATCCCCAGCCCTATTTTGTATTTTATTTAGAGACAGGGTCTCACTGAGTTGCTTAGGGCCTCGCTAAGTTGCTGAGGCTGGCTTTGAACTCGTGATCCTCCTGACTCAGCCTCCCAAATTGCTTGGATTACAGGCGTGCGCCACCACGCCCGGCTAATAATGTACATTATTCTTTTTCATATGTTGTTGTTGTTTTCAGTTTGATAAGGTTTTGTTAATATTTGTTCCTGTGTTTCTGAGGGATGTAGTTTTCTTTTACTAACCGTATTTCACAGCATAATCTTTACAGATTTTATGCCTTTTCTTTTCTTTTCCTTTTTTTCAAAAAAATAGGGTACAACCATTATGCAAATCTGCCAGGGTGCTGGGATTGTGACTTAGAGGTAGAACACTTGCCTGGCACTTGTGAGATACTGGGTTTGATCCTCAGCACCATATACAAATAAATAAATAAAGATATTGTGTGGGTCTACAACTAAAAATTAAAAAAAAAATCTGCCAGTATTACTTAAAAATCATTTATTACTAAATGTGTCTTTGAGGCAAGATTAGGATGCACAGAATACTTGTTAATGTGTGTTAAAATTGCATAATCCATTCAATCCCCAGCACCGTCAAAAAAAAAAAAAAATTGCATAGCCCAGGTTGATGCATTTCATTTCTTGACAGTTTAGCAAACATTTTTCTGGACTGAAAAAATAATACATTAATTGTTACTGATCTGTGCGTTAGAGTCAAAATATCACAACTTGAGAAAATTTGCTGCAGTGAAGTATGGACTTCCAAATTTAATTCTGTGTGTCTGAAGATTCTGCGCAGGCGTCACTATTTGGCGCGCCGTCCTCAGGGCCACCTGTAAGACCCGCAGCGCTCGGAGCCACCGGGCAGCGCTCCCAAGGTGCGACAGTGGCTGCGCCGAGGTCCCGGCCGGTGCCTCCAGAGCCACTGGGGAATGCGTGGCTGCTCCGTTTCCCTTTTAAACACCGTGAGAACATCGTGCCATGCCATGCTTGGTGAGCCAAGGTCATGAGCCAATTTTTGGACTGAATGAACCGGGCGCGACTGCTCGGTGGCAGCGACATGATGCGGTAAGCTTGGTGCGGTTTTGGTATCAGAGCACTGCCGCCCCCATAGAGGGGTGGTGAGGGGCCCCCTCCGCTCTCTGGAAGAGTTTGTATAAGACTGATATTTCTTCCTCAGAAGTTTGATAGAACTCACTAATGAAGCCGGGAGCCGGGAGCTTTCCTCGTGGGAAAGTTAAACGCTGGGCGTCTTTAGTGGAATGACAGCGATTCAGGTTGTATGTTTCTGTCTGCGGGAACTTTGGGGCTTAGGGATTTTGTCCACTTCATTTGTGTTGTCAGACTTGCAGACATAATGTTGTTCATGATATTTCCTTATTCTCACTTTAGTATCTGTAGAATATGCATCAGTGTTACTTTTATTACTCTTGATACTGATTATTTGTGTCTTATTTCTTTTTTCCTGATCCATTCTTCCTACAGAATTGTACGTTTTGTTGATCTCATCAAACTCTAGGCTGGGCAGGTGGCCCACACCTGTAATCCCAGGGGCTTGGGAGGCTGAGGCAGGAGGATTGTGAGTTCAAAGCCAGCCTCAGCAACTTAGCGAGGCCCTAAGCAACTCAGTGAAACCCTGTCTCTAAATAAAATACAGAATAGGGCTGGGGATGTGGCTCAGTGGCCGAGTGCCCCTGGGTTCAATCCCCAGTACCAAAACAAAACAAAAAATGAAAGAACTCTATCTTGGTTTTAGTGATTTTCTCTGTTGTTTTGTTTTGTATTTCATTTTTTCCCCTGTGGAATTTTTCACTTCCCTTTTTGTGCTTATTTTGGGTTCTACCTGTAATTTTACTTCTAGTTTCTTAAAAGACAAAATGAGGCCATTCTTATTTCCCAATATAGGTATTTAGTGCTGTAATTTTCTATGTACTATGTTACCTTCAGGCTATACATTTTTATTTTTAAAATTTCATTCAGTTCAAAATATTTTCTTACTTTCCTTTTGACTTTTTATTTCCCTTCTCTGTGTTGCTTACTTTCAAAATATTTGGGGATTTCCTTTTTTGTAATTTGTTTTTTTTAAATTTGTTCTTTGTAGATATGCGTGATAGTAGAGTGTATTTTGACATATTATGCACACATGGAATATGACATTCTAATTAAGTGGGAATTTTCAAAGAACTTTTCTGTACATGATTTTTTTAAAAATATTTTGTTTTCGTTGTAGGTGGACACAGTGCGTTTATTTTTATGTGGGGCTGAGGATGGAACCCAGAGTCTCTAAGCGTGCATCTACCACCAAGCCACAACCCCAGCCCCTGCACGTGATTTTTAATTTTTAATTTCACTGTGATCAAAGAACATACTTGAAATGAATTTAATCTTCTAAAATTTATGGGGACTTATTTTAAAGTCCAAAATATGGTGTGTCTTGATGAACGTCTCATGCATGTGAAACGAAGGCGTTCCCCAGTTTTACCATCCACAGGTCCATATTGGTGTTTCCTGACATTTACGGTCACTGGAGGAAGTAGCGATTACGGTCTTGAACTGTGCGCATCTGATCTCTCGGTTACTCGAGGGCAGGCTGCCTCCTGCTGACCTTTCTGTCCCCTTGGCATTTGGCCAGCCCCTACTGGACGCTTGACCGAGACGGTGGCAGGAATGGGGAGTGAGTGACCTGGGAAGCTGGTGCGTTGTGTTCTTGTCCTTGATTCACAGCACGCGCTTCTTGTGTTGGGGACAGCCACCCCTCTGTCTCTCTCCCCAGGACCTCACAGCACGCCACGCGGCAGTCGGTCAGCACTCACGTGTTGAACTGAACCAGAGAGGCACCCGCAAGGTGCTGCTCTGACCCGGGAGAATTTCAGGCCACCCTGAGGCTACAGACAAGCTGCTGTGGCCGAGGATGGACAGGCTGTCCTGTCACAAAGCCCCCCAGGACATGATGTCACACACAGACACCACTCTCCCTGCACAAGGGGGGCCTGTGCCTATACTCCCAGACAGAGCTGGCCCAGAGCTCTTCGCAGGCACCAGCCGGAGCTGAGCGGTGGGAGCCGCCTGGACACTCCTATGGTCACAGGATTCTCTGCGCTTCTCTAAACATCGCCAGGGGCGTGTGTTCGGTAGGTAGGTCTGAATGGCTGCCCTGGATACGTCGGGCTCACGCAAGCAGGCAAAATGGTCTTGATAATGCCCAGCCTGACCCGTTATGTGCCCCTCCTGCCAGCCTCCCCTGACCCTAAGGACTCCTTTCCTCTGACCTCGGAAGGAGCCTGATGACTGTTCACAGCCGAGTCACAGATGACCAGCCAAGCTTACTGCTGAGGACATTGGCAGCAGTGTTCTCAGTAAGACAGTAGGTGTGTTTTCAAACCCCCCCAGGGCCCTGAGCAACAGGAATGAGCCCCAGAATCACGTCATCCTTCACTCGTTTTGTCACTGAGCTCTTGCTGCGTCTCAGACACTAGGGGTTTGACAATGGCAGGCCTAATATGGTCTCTCAGAGAGCCCCCTTTGGGGGACAGCAATGCCCTAAGAACACGAAGGCCAGCTGCCCATCTGACTCAGGTAGTCAGGGAAACCTGCCTGAAGCAGCAGAGAAGCACATTCTAGGAGAATAGCATGTGCAAAGGCCCAGAGCTGTGGAAGTTCAGTCTTAGCCATGACCAGCCTGTGAGGCCGTGGGTGTGAGAGCCCTGGGGGAAGCTCGCTCCAGAGAGAGGAGTGCCCAGAGGGACCAGGGGCAGGAGCAAAGGGGGTGGGAGAAAGACCAGAGAGGTGACTGGATGGGAAGGAGGCGCAGCAGTGCCCAGCAGGGGAGAGGGCCGGAACCTGGAAGGGGATTTGGTGACTTGGAGCATATGGGTGGCCTTGTGAGAGGGTTTGAGGCCTGTGGAGCCAGAAACAGATTGCAGCGGGTGGTGGATGGAGGGCAAGGTGGGGTGGGGACATCCACAAGGCAGCTCTGAGAGCCGGGGCGAGTGCAGGGACAGCGGGCTCTGGCTGAGGAAGGGACGAGGGTCCAGGGAAGGGGAACTCTTCTTCATGGAAGAGAGGGCGAATGTGTTTAAATGCTGACGGGAAGGACCCCGGGAAAACGGGGGCAGCAGAACATAAAGGAGAGAGAGGAGGTGTCCGAATGCCCAGGCTGGGAGGAGACCAGGGGGACGGGAGCGCAAGAGCAGGGCGGCCTGGAGAGGACGTGGCAGGGACGTGGCCGTGGGAGCAGAGGGGAGGGGAGGAGCGAGGGGAGGAAGCTCGAAGGTTCAGAGGGAACCTGAGACAGCTGCCGTGGAGAAGGGGCTCACCAGGCCACACCCAGGGGCCTCCCACACTGGAGACCTTGCCTTGCACTGGGGTAGTTCTGGGTGGGCTTCTGACATGAGAGGTGGGATTTCAAACAAAAGCTGCCTCGAGGAAGTTAGGAAATCTCCCTTACCACCCCCCAGGTTATCTTCAAATGCTGCGTAAAACAGAAAACACTTGAAAGTGTTGGTAGGTTTTAACCATTCTTAACCATTTTACTGATTATTATAATTAGCTATCTATATCTGGGGACTTTATTTGTTCATTTTTGGTACTGGGGATTGAACCCAGGGTGCTCAACCACTGAGTCACATCCCCAGCCTTTTTTGGTTTTTATTTTGAGACAGGGTCTCATTGCTAAGTTGGCAAGGCTGGTCTCAAACTTGCAATCCTCCTGCCTCAGACTCCTAGTTGCTAGGATTACCGGTGTGTGCCACTGTGCCCAGATGCAGGATCATTTTATACCAACTGTTCAAGAGAGCTGTGCCTTTTTCCTTAATCCTATCCCAGTCCCCTTTCCCCTTCCCGATCCCCTGGGATCTATGTCTCCAGCTCTGAGGGCATTGACACTAGCTTTATTCGGGGGCTCGAAAGTCCTGGGAGAAATTCCTGAGCATATTTCAAGTGCCTAGTGACTGGTATCCCCTTGTGACTGGCCGGCCTCCCCTGGCTAAGCCCAGTGGGTGGAGTTCCTGCTCTCCCCCAGCTGTCTGGGTTTGCCATCCCTGCTGGGTGGGGAATCCTGGGCCCGTGGGTGCATTGACTCTTGCCCGTTTTTTTCTTCCTAGATTGAAAATGGTGTTTGGTCTATGCTGCCAGAGAGAAGGGTAAGTTTATGTGGGCCCTGTTACCTTTCCCCAAATGACCAAAGATGGGACCCCTGCTTCGACCTCAGAGGAAGGGAGACTAGAGTTCTCTGCTCCCCTGCCGCTGACTACCATAGTGTCTCTGGGAGTCCAGGCTGGGAAAGGAGCAGCCGCTCAGCGGGGAGGGCACATATCTGTGCGAGCGTGGCCGGGGAGCCGCTGTCCTGGCAGAGCCGAGATGCTCTGCTTGTCGCAGGGGAGGGGTCTCAGAAGAGGACGCTGGGCCGTGGAACATTACTGCATTGTGTTGTGGGATGTGTCGGTCCAGAGCAGGGAGGGTGTGGGGAGAAGAGCTAATCCAGCACCCAATGAGCAAGGTGGCCATGCAGCAAGGCCAGAGGTCTGTCACCTGTGACCTGGTTGGGCTTACCCGCTCAGCTGGTGGACCCTCGTGAGCAAATTATGGAAGGGAGGGAGGGAGGGTACAAGGCGTCCCTGTGAGCTCCAGGCCGAGCCCCATGGCAGCTGAGATCTGATCATCCACAAATGCTGCCTGGCCACGCTTGGTGGAGGAGGTTCCAAGGCTGAGAGCAGGGAAACTGGTGCCCATTGGTGAGGGCCAGAGTGACCTCAGCCTCTCACCCAGCAATGCTCTCTTCCAGACTCTACAGGTCCCTGTACATAGTACACATCTTCATTCTTGTAGGTAAGGACCTGCGTGCTGGCACGGGTTAGGGATGAGGCAGGACCCGGGAGACTGAGTCCCACCCCAGGGCTCCCTGTCCCCAGGGGCCCACCAGCTCCCACAGACCCTCCCCAGGCTGCTACATTCCTGGCCCCATAAGGGACTGGCCACATTGCCACGCCACCCTCCCCTTCCGGCGCAGCCTGGCGGTACCCCCGCAGTGGTCTTCAGATGGTTGCCTCATACCTTTGGAAATGCATACCTTTTAGGTCGATACCTAATATCTTTCACAAGCTTAAATAGCTTAAAAGGATATGATTTCTTATAAATAAGGACCTTGAAAATAAAGCAATCACATCACTCTTAAGTGCTTCAGCCAGTCTTCTCTCACCAACCCGCAGGAGTTATGTACTACTGTCTCCAGAAGTCCGTGGGGAAGACAGCCCCCGACAGTGAGCCTGCCGGGGAGTCACTGCAGGTAGGAACCTCTGGCTGTTGTGACTGGAGGCTGAGACTGTCTCACATGAACCTGAATAGAGGTCGTGCTCCTTGGCCTTGAGCAGTCCATCGCCTGTGTGAGTGTGCAGGCTCTGGAGAAATTCCCTGTCTCTGGAAAGTGTCAGAGAAGAGCCTTATTCCCTCCCCCAGTCCTGTGCTGGTTGTACAGTCACTTTAGGTCTCTATGGTGGTGGCTCAGACAGATGACCTCCCCACTTGTATGTATGAGTGGCCCTTGTGTGAAGGGGTAACCAGGACATCTGCCTGGGGTTGTGGAGCCTCCTCGATGTCCCAAGTCCAAGATCCTGTGGCAGAAGCCCTGTGTCCAGCCTGGTGTGAGAATGCAATGGATACTGTCTGTCCCCTGAAGGGCATGCAGTGGGTCGGTGCTGCCCACCTGTTAGGCCATGTAGACCTGCACAACCCAGCAGCTCCCAGCTCCCACCTTAGAGACCAGGAGCAGGAGAGTAAGTAGAGCTGGGCCAACCACAGTGACAGGAAAGACGATGCTCTGGTCCCTGGAGGCCTCCTGATACCTATCCAGGGCTTTTGAGAACACGGCGCTTCAGACCCATGATTCCAGCAACTTGGGAGGTGGAGGCAGGAGGACGGCAAGTGCAGGGGCAGCCTCAGCAACTGAGCAAGACCCCGTCTCAAAATAAAAACAAGGCCTGGGGATGTGGCTCAGTGGTAAAGTGCTCCTGGGTTCAATCCCTAGTACCTAAAAAGAGAGAGAGAAAGTAGGGGTCTCAGGAGAACGAGGTCATTGGTGACCCAGCAACTGAGGGTCACATCGTTTGGGAGTGACTGGAGGTAGGGGAAGGGGAGCCTGTATAAATGCCCATGACGACCTGGGCCGTGGAGCTCACTCCAGCCTTGCTTCCTCCGGCCCTGCCCTTCCTCCCCACTGATGCCGGTGACTCGGGTGGGATCTTTCAGCTTCCCGTCTTTCCAGCTGCAGCCTGGGATGCTGCCTCCATATGTGGGATAGGATAAATTCCCTATCCTGCTTTATCTTTTTAAAAAATATTTTTAGTTGTAGGTGGACTCAATTCCTTTATTTGATTCATTTTTATGCGGTGCTGAGGATGGAAGCCAGTGCCCCACGCGTGCTAGGCGAGCGCTCTGCCACTGAGCCCCGCCCGGCGCCCGTCCTGCTTCATCCTGAGGTTTCCACACTGAATAAGCCACACAGTGGAAGATGGGGATCTGGAGCTCAGAGCAGCTGCCACTTGCTGCCGCCTCCAACAGGCGTTTGGCCTCTGACTTTCCAAACAAGCATACCTTTTGACAGTGTGAATCTTTGATTAATGACTTCAATTGTTAAAAAATTTTAAATATTTTTGTTTTAATGATTTTCGTATCATTTGGTTTTAGAGTTCCTCTCCCTAGCTCCCTCCCACCACTGTGGGGCTCTTTTTATTCATTTTTTTCCGATTAATTTATAATTTATATTTTAAAAACTATCCTTTTTAGTGTGCAGTTCTGAGTTTTGACAAATGTTTATATAACCACCACCACAATCAAGATGCAAGTAGTTGTGTCACTTCAAGATATTCCCCATCTAGTCAGGCATGGTGGCAATACCTGTAATCCCAGCTACTCTGGAGGCTGAGGCAGGAGGACTGAAAGTTGGAGGCCAGCCTGGACAACTTAGTGAGACCCTGTCTCAATGTAAAAAGGTTTGGAAATGCAGCTCAGTGGGAGAGTGCTTGCCTAGCGGGAGGCCCTGGGTTCAGTCCCCAGTCCTGCAAAAGACAAAAAAGGAAATCCCCTTACTCGCCTGCAGTCAACACCGCCCCCGCCCACAGGCCACCTGTAGTTTTGTCTTTGCGAAGCTGTCAAATAAATGGAAATGTGGCCTGGTTCTGTCACTCAGCACCGTGCATCTGGAATTCACCCACGCGTGTGCATCCGTAGTGGGCGTCCCTGGCGGGAGGGTCACCGTTGGTTTACCCATTCCAGTTAAGAGACATGGATTGTTTCTAGTTTTTGCTTATTACAAATAAAATAACCACAAACATTCACGTACAAATTTTGTGGGAACATAGTTTTCCTTTACCTTGGGTAAAGGGCAGTGGGTGTGGATGAGAGGTTCCAGTTGTTCCGCGCCTCGCTTGGTTTTGTCATTTTAAACCTATTCTAATGGGTGTTCATCAGTTTTTATAAGATCAATATTGTAGGTTTCCATAGTAAAAAGGATGTAAACTGGCTGGGCTGCAGCTCAGTGGGAGAGCCCTCGCCTCGCAGGGAGAGGCGCTGGGTTCCATCCCTGGCACCACACAAAAATTAATAAATAAAACCGAGGCTTTGTGTCCATGTACAACTGAAATAAAATAAAATAAGCATGTAAACAACAATCTCAGCCATTAGCAGACACTCTTCCTTGTGTATCATTTTGGTTTTCTCTCTAATTTCTATAGTTTTCTCTGTCCCTGTAGTTAATTCATCTGAGCTTTCTGCCAGAAATACAAATCTCCATGCAGCTCGTTTCGATGAGTCAGATGACTTATCCGCGTGGTCATTTTCACGCAGACATTTCCTGCTCTCCCTGCCTCCCTGGGGACAGAGTGTTGTAGAGGCCCGCTGCCAGCTGTTCTCCCGAGACCTCCTCTGCCCTCCTCTGTTATGTTGGATCAGCAATGTGTAAGGCTACATTACTTACCTAAAAAATGGGTTCCATACCTCATTGAGCAATTAGCTGGGTATAGAATTCTAGACTGGAAATATTTTCTTCAGACTTTGAAGTTCTTCACTGTCTTCTAGTTTTAAATATCGGTGTTAAAGTCTGACTCAGGTTGCGTTCCTTTGTCCTTAGTGTTCTGATATTTATTGGTGACAGCATCTGGAGCCGCCCCCTCTTGTCCACTGTCCTAGATACTGGGTGATTCTTCCCCTCTGGAAACGTATGTCCCTCGTCTCTGGGAAACCACCTTGACAAACAGGGACTCACTCCCTCACCTGGCGTCTCTCCCCATTCCCTCTTTCGGAAGCGTCTGTGATTCAGCATTAGGAGCTCCTGACATCTCCTCTTCCAGGGAAATAATGTTTCAAGTGGGTTTTCTCTACCGGTTGGATTTTTTCATTCCCATTATCTTTTAATTTTTCAAGGAAAAAAAAGTGATGGTTTCAAGTGGCGAGATCTAACATTTTTTAGAACCTCTCATTCTGCTTTATGAATACATGTATCTTTCTAAAAACTTCAATCATCATTTCTTTAGAGGTTAAACACCTGATAGTTTTTCTTTTTAGATTTTGCTGTATGTTAGATTTTACTTTTTAAATTCTTTTTAGATATACATGACAGTAGAGTGTATTTTGACATACAAACATGAAGTACAGCTTATTTTAATTAGGGATCCCATTCTTGTGGTTGTCCATGATGTGGAGTTTCCCTGTTCATGCATTCACATATGAACACAGGAAAGTTGTGTCCGATTCATTCTACTGTCTTTCCTATCCCCATCGCTTCTCCCTTCCCTTCATTCCCCTTTGTCTAATCCAATGAACTTCTATTCTTCCCTCCCCGCTTTATTGTTAGTATTCGCATTTCAGAGAGAATATTTGGCCTTTGGGTTTTTGGGACTGGCTTATTTCACTTAGCATTGTAGTCTCCAGTTCCATCCATTTACCAGCAAATGCCAAAATTTCATTACTTTTTATGACTAATATTCCACTGTGTGTATATATATACATTTTCTTTATCCATTCATCTGCTGAAGGGCACCTAGGCTTGTTCCATAGTTTAGCTATTGTGAACTGGGCTGCTATAAACATTGATGTGGCCATGTTATTACAGTAGGCTGATCTTAAGTCCTTGGGGTATATGCAGAGGAGTGGGGTAACTGGGTCAAATGGTGGCTCCAGTCTAAGTTTTCTGAGGAATCTCCATCCTGCTTTCCAGTGTGGTTGCACAAATTTGCAGTCTTACCAGTAATGTATGAGTGCACCTTTTTCCTCACATCCTCTCCAACATTGATCGTTACTTATGTTCTTAGTAATTTCCATTCTGACTGGAGTGAGATGGAATCTCAGTGTAATTTTAATTTGCATTTCTCTAATTGCTAGAAATGTTGAACATTTTTTCATATATTTGTTGACCAGTCATATTTCTTCTATTTTGCCCATTTATTGATTTTTTTTGGTAAGTTTTTTTTTGTATATCCTGAAAATTAATGCTCTACTTGAGGTGCAGGTGGCAAAGATTTTCTCCCATTCTGTAGGCTCTCTCTTCACATTCTTGATTGTTTTCTTCGCTGTGAAGAAGCTTTCCAGTTTGATGCCATGCCATTTGTTGATTCTTGATTTTACTTCTTGTGCTTTAGGAGTCTTGTTGAGGAAGTTGGTTCCTAAGCTGACATGATGGAGATTTGGTCCTCCATTTTCTTCTAGTAGGGCACAAGGTCTCTGGTCTGATGCTTAGGTCCCTGGTCCACTTTGAGTCTTGCACAGGGTGAAAGATAGGGTTTCAATTTAATTCTCCTACATGTGGATTTCTAGTTTCCAAGCACCATTTGTTGGAGAAGGTGTCTGTTCTACAATGTACGTTTTGGCACCTTTGTCTAGCACGAGATAACTGTGTTTACGTGGGTTCGCCTCTGTGTCTTCTCTTCTGTGCCCTTGGTCTTCAGGTCTGTTTTGGTGCCACACCACTTTTGTTGCTAGAGCTCTGTAGTATAGTTTAAGGTCTGACATTTCGATGCCTCCTGCTTCACTTTTCCTCACTAAGGATTGCCTTGGCTAGTCTGTACCTCTTATTTTTCAAATGAATTTCATGACTGCTTTTTTCTATTTCTATGAAGAATGTCATTGGGGTTTAATAGGAATTGCATTAAATCTGTATAGTACTTTTGCTAGCATGGCCATTTTGACAATATTAATTCTGCCTGTCCAGGAGCATGGGAGGTCTTTCCATCTTCTAAGGTCTTCTTCAGTTTCCTTCTTTAATGTTCTGTAGTTTTCATTGTAGAGGGCTTTCACTTCTTTGGTTAGATTGATTCCCAAGTATTTTATTTTATTTTTCCAAGGCTATTGTGGACGGGGCAGTTTGCCTAATTTCTCTTTCAGCAGTCGCCAGGGGTCTGCTTGCGCAGACTCTGACAGATCTCACTTCAGCCTTCCTCTCTCCTTGTCATGCAGCCTGAAGGAGAGACCTTGAGGCCAGTGTGGGGGCTGATGGATAAGTGCTACCCAGTGACCACTCAGGTGAGTAAGGGCCGAGGACACCTCTGCTTCGGGGTGGGGCAGCTGTCCTGGGGCACGTGCGGCACAGCAGGAGGCCTGCACCTGAGAGGATGGGACGGGGCGGGAGGGTTCCCATGCACTGGTAGCTGGGTGTCACCTCTTCTGTGTCCTTCTGCAGAGACGCAGAGTCCACACTGGAAAGAAGCAAGCCTCTGGGGTAAGTTAGGCTCCCTTGGGAGGGGCAGGATGTGGCTCTTTTCCTGTGAGTGAGCCCATTAGACTCGGACACCCTAGCTCATGGCAGGGAGTCCCAGGGGTAATGGCAGACCCCCCTCAGGAAAAATCACCAACTTCTCAAAGCTCAGCCGAAAAGGGGAAGATGTCTCAGGAAAAACAAAGGCTTTAACCCCCAAGTGGAGGACAGGAGGAGGAAGGAGGGGTTCTGAGGTCCTCGCTGTCCGTATCCTGCCCTGCTGGCTCTCCCTGCAGACCATGACCCCCTGGTCAATGGCAGGACAGAATGATGCTGCCTCCAAGGAGGAGAGTAGAACCTTGCCTCAGGAGGAAGGGCAGGTGAGGTCCCCAGGGGAGGAAGCAGTCAGCCCATTCTTAGGAGGAGGAGGTGGCAGGAACCCCGAGTGCGAGGTGATGATGGCCTGGGCCTCACCTGGAGCAGCCCAGCTGGTGGTCCTGAGGAGTGTGGACCACTGCAGTGGGGGAGGCAGTGGCTGGCTTCAGCTCGGCCAGTGGAACATGGAGTTCTGTGTGAGCTGAGAGGGGTGAGCTGGGGTGAGCAGGGGCGGGTCTCAGGCTGGCTTCCTGACTTCTGATGGGGCAGGGCCTCAGCTTCCCGTCCGCAGAGCACAGAACCTGTCTCATCCCACCACTGTGTCCCCTTCTTCCATCCCAGGAAAGGAGACGGTACCAACAGGGAGCTGCTGTATGTCCATCCGGTAAGACTGTTGGCCCAACCCTGCTACGGAGACCAGTGAGGGACACAGGCTGTCCCCCCTCAAACCTTCCTGACCTGGGGAGGAGAGGGAGGGAAACCAGGAGGCCAGACGCCTTGACCTTCCTGAATGAGCCTCCCCTGCCCTGCTTGAGGAGGAGGCGGGAACTCCCTGCCACCCAGAAGGGCTGGCTGCTCACCTACCCTCTCTCATGGCTGACTGGTCCCCCAGGCATGAGAGGGTACCGGACCCTGGGTGAGGGTTTCTCCCAGCAAGGGACCCACAGGGCCCACCTGTTTGTGCCTTTTAGAGGTGGAGAATGTGGAGGAAGGGCCAGGGAGCTGGGGCCCCCAGCTCCTGAGAATGTTCTGGCCTAGCTGGTTCCCCGCCATCGACACCCCCAAGATGCAGAACCATGAATAAGAAAGGATCCAATAAATCCTCAAGTTCCTGCTTGTATGAGACCCACTGCCTCATTCCAGGGCCCCAGGCTGCTGAAACAGACCCACTCCGGCTCCATCCACTCTCTGTCCTGAAAGCTGCAGGGGTGCTGCTTCCTGCCACCAAGCTGTCACCATAGTAGATACTCTCTGGTGGCCTAAGGTGGTCCTGGCTGGCCTTCTGGTTCAGTGCCAGGGGCCAGAGCACAGTCGCTGTAGTGCTGCCTGCTGGGCTCTCCCTGCCCAAGGGTGCCCGGGAAAATGCTGGTTGAGCCCAGAGGTGGGGGGGCTTCGGCTCAGTGTCCGGAGTCCTCCATCCCGGGTGGGTCCCCAGTGTACCAAAGACCCCGGGAAGCAGATGGTCCCTAGATCATTGGGTGCTGGCCCCAGACCCAGTTCAGGGCCCTCCCAGCCCAGCGGGGGAGGAAGTTGGGGTCTGCTGCCTTCTCTAGCCGGACACAGCACACAGTTGTGCTGTGGGGGGGACGGGGTCACTATGGCACTGAACACTCCGTAGTCGCTGGGCTGGGGCTGTCCAGCGGGCACTGAGAAGGTGAAGCGCTGCAGGAGGCAGGTGAGGAAGAGGAAGAGCTCCATGCGGGCCAGGGGCTCCCGGAGGCATGCGAGGCGGCCTGTGGGTGGCGACGGTCAGTTAGCCTCTCCCTGGCCTCCACCCCTCAAGTCGCCCTGGGGAGGAACAGGGAGGCCCCAGGCACCTGCTGAGAAAGGCATGAAGGCCTCCCGCTTCACAAAGTGGCCCTGGGCGTCCAGGAAGTGTCCAGGGTGGAAGCGGAGGGGCTTCTCCCAGACGGTCTCATCCTTCAGCACGGATGACAGGTTGGTGATGAGCGTCGTCCCCTGGAGGAGATGCCTGGCATGAGCAGGGACTGGGATGGGGACGTCAGGACCTTCCACGGAACCAGCCTGGGCAGACTCAACTGGTCCACACCTGGACCCTTGGAAGGCACCCTCAGTTCCAGAAGATTCTTGCTAATGCTATGGCAGGGCCAGTGAGAAGACTGCCCTGGGTGCTGCCCACACTGCCACCTGTCCCTGCCTGTGGTGGCTCTTCCAATCCCTGGGGGAGCTGCTACTCTGTTACCTGCTGTCGAGGGGGCTCAGTGTGGACAGGGTGCGCCTTGCCTCTGCTCCCACCTCACCCAAAATCAATTGGGAGTCGGGCCTGAGGAACTGAGAATGGGGGACCCGAAGTGTCCATGCCGGGCCACTGACGAGTGGGTGGAGGGCCCCAGGCCTACCTGGGGGATGCTGAAGGCCTGCGCTTCAACGTCTCGGGATGTCTTTTGGGGAAAACTCACTGGCACGGGCTCCTAGAGCGCTGAGTTCCTGAATCACCTGGCAGTGCAGTCAGGTGGACCTGGGCCTGCCCTCTCCACACTGCCCTGTCACTTCGCTGGTACTGCTGGACCCACAGCAGGTCACAGATCCAGAACCCAGGGGCTGCGCCCTGGCCTCTCCTCCCGTGCACTGGGGGCTGTGGGAGCCGGGGCAGCTCTGCCCTAGCTCGTGGGCCACGCGGTCCTTCCCTCCCTCCTCACCACACGGAGCTTCCCGCGCGGCTCAGAGCTTGTCGGCACAGGGGCGAGGCAGGCGGGACGGCACGGTCAGGGTCAGCAGCCCCGCAATGGGTGCAGCAGCAGTGCCTGCCACGGTTTCTACGGAAGCTGCCCTCGAGGGTCCCTGGGCCTGTGTCAGGCAGAGTGGGCTCAGGGTGCCGAGGAAGGAACTCCCGTGCTGCACCCATGGGCCCAGCTGCGCAGGCCCCACCCTGCCTGGCCTCAGGCCTCCCAGGGCCCTCAGCCCATGTCACCTGGCCCATGTCTGGCAGCCACCCCCGCCTTCTCCATCTCAGCCAGGAAGGCATCAGTCAGGTCTCGGGTGGCTGGGCTTGTCCTGGGTCACCCTGTGCTCTGTCAGCAGCTCATCCAACAGGGCCATGAGGCCTCTGCGGGGAACACCCTGCCAGGCAGCCCTGGGACGCGCAGGAGCACTGGCCTGCGGTCACGTGCTCACCTGGACCAGATGCAGGTTCCACCTCCCCCAGGGTGGACCCAGAACCTACCCGTGCCTGCCAGTGACCTGCCCCTCCCAAATACCAGACTCCATACCTCTCTGGCCCTGGGCAGGCAGAGGAGCACCGCACCCTGGGGAGCTGTGCTCATGTGGATCCAGGGGGCGGGAGGCAGAGGCTCGACGCCACCCTCGGAGTCCTCACCTGTCCCATTACGTTGTGTGAGCTCTACCCGCCTCCAGGCCTTGCCCTCTGCAGTGACCGCTCCTCCGCCCCGTCACCCCTGCACACCGTAGGCCCAGCTGTGTGGCATCACCTTGTCTAGACCCTCCTCTGTGTCGGCCTGCAGTGGCTCCATGTTGAAGTGGCTTCTGTGGGTGAGGGAGATGACCCTGTCGAACAGGCTGTGGTGTCAGGAGGCCGGGGTGAGGGATGTCCTGGCAGAGGCCCTGCAGTTCAGGGGCTGCCCTTTCTCTCCACCCCCACCCCACTGGCCTGTGCAGCAAAGGTGGCCCAAGGCAGGAAGCCTCCTTTGTCACCCACTGCCCAGGGAACTCCTGCTGGGCCCACACTGCACGGGGTGGACGCAGAGCACGCTGCCCTCGCCGGTGAGCCCCTAGGACACCATGGTCCTGGCCAGATGGGCTCGAGCCCTGGCTTCTGCACTGCCACCAAACCCTGTTCCCAGTCACAACAGGCCTGGCCAACCCTCGGTCCCGTCCACACCCTGATCCCCTAGAGCCCTAACTCTGGGGCCCTCTTGCACCTGGGCATGGACACTGCTCCTGCAGCCCCGGCTTGGGCAGCTCTCCACCCGACCTTGGCTTTGCCCACCTTGACCACCGTCCCACTCCAGGACACCCTTCTGCACGGGCTACGCTGAGCTGTTAGCCAACCCGACCCTCCTCCAGGTCAAAATGGCACCAGCCCTGCCTGGGTCTTGCCCACTCTCCTGAGGCCACCCATGTCCCCACCCGCCACAGGCTGCCTCGCCCCCCTCCCCCACCCTACCCGGCACTTCCTCTGCCTTTAGTCCACAGCCATGTGCTGTGGGCCCACTCGGTCTCCAGACTCCACACCGTCTCCACTTTGCCTTGAGATCATGGCCAAGGTGCGGGAGCTCAGAGATGGGCACCGTGGTCTGTCAGGGTGTCCCCGCCCCAGTTCAGCAGCACCTGTGCACAGCCACGAGCCGGCTGAGCACCACCATCAGATTCCAGGACAGCTCAGGCTGAGCAATCCCTAGAGTGGCACCAGGATAGGCGGAGGGTCAGGGCACGTCCCAAGGCAGAGTCCCCACATGATTTCCAGTTCCGCTGCGTAAGCCGTGGGGACCCCAAGGCTGCCAGTAGGATGTCTCTGCAAGGGCAAGATCTGGTCTCTTGATTTTGGTGGAGTGACTCATTCTGGATCCAACCATCCATCTATGATCTTGGGGACCATTAGTGTCCCACTTTACAGAGACAGGTTCAGGGGGGAGCAGGGAGGTGCAAGCCCACAGTGGCAAAGACCTGCCGTGGCTCCCGTGGCTCAGCCTCGAGCTCCCGACAGACATGCTGCTCAGGACCCGCCCCTGTCCCAAGACCTTCCCTCTGAGGCAGTGAGAAGGGGTGCGGGGGACATATTTCCTGCCCTGCCTGGCCGCCGGGAGGTGCAGGCCTGTGACCCAAGATACTTGGGAGGAGGAGGTGGAAGGATCACGAGTTCCACCAGCCTGCGAGCACAGCAAGACCCAGAGACCGTCTCAGAACAAAACCCAATTTGGCAGAAGGGCAGGGTGGGAGGAAGCTGCTCAATGTATGATGGGAAGCAGAGTCAGGGCAGGGACAAAAGAGCGTCCCCAGGAGCACACCCCCAGTGACCTACTTCTGCCAACCATGCCCCACCTGTCTGCAGTCTCCGCCTCCAATAGCCCATTCAGCTATCAGTGGATTGATCCATTGATGAATCCAGCCATCAATGGCCCAATTCAGAGTCTTATGATCCACTTTCCTAAACCCCCACCCTAGACTCTGCTGCACTGGGGACCCAGTCAACACATGAGCTTTTGGGGGGCATTCCAGATCCAGACCGTAACACATTCCAACTGAGATGAGATTGAGGGAGATAAGAAGGGCCTAGGCAGCCAGAGCAAGATGGCAGTGAGGGGGTGGGGGAGGGCCAGAACCAAGGAGCGTGAGAGGGTCTCCTGAGGAGGTCAGCTTCCTGGCTGACAAAAGTGCTCAGGGAAGCTGGGCGTGGTGGCCCACGCCTGTAATCCAAGCAACTTGGGAGGCTGAGTTAGCAATTTAGCGAGGCCCTAAGAAACTCAGTGAGACCCTGTCTCTAAATAAAATACAAAATAGGGCTGGGGATGTGGCTCAGTGGCCGAGTGTCCCTGAGTTCAATCCCTGGTTCCAAAAAAAAAAAAAAAGTGCTCAGGGACACAAGTGAGGACCCAGTCAGACACACACTTCTGTGTTTGTGCTCCTAAGTGGGGATCCAATAAAAAACAGATGCATGGACACGGGGCAGCAATCGTGGACGGGGAGATGAGGACAGGAGGAAATTCCAGAGACCTTAAAAGGAACAGGCCAAGCTCCCCGCTGGACTCCCAGCTCCAGGGCCCCTTCCCTTGCGAGAAGTCTGTCTCTGCCCATTTTGCAATAAACCTGCCCCTTGCTCGCTACCTCTGTGTCCTGTTCTTCAAATCTTTGCTGAACAAACTATGAACCCAGGACCCCTGGATGGTAACCAGATGATATCTCACTAATTGGTTTTGATTTGCATTTCCTTGACAATTAGTGATACTTGTTGGGTCATTTGTATATTCTTTTTTTCCCTCCCTCCCTCCCTCCCTCCGTCCCTCCCTTCCTTCCTTCCTTCTTTCTTTTCTATTCTTTTTCTTGTTTTGTGGTGCTGGGGGCTGAAACCAGCTGTGCTACACAAGTGAGCTACATCCCCCAGCCCTTTTTAAGAATCTGAGACAGTATTTCCCTAAGTGATCAGGAGGGTCTTGAACTTGCGTTCCTCCTGCCTCAGCCTCCCAAATCACAGGGATTATAGGTTGTGCACCAGCATCCCAGTTATAGATTCTCTCTTGAGAAATGTCTATTCATGTCATCAGAATAGACAGACAAATCAGATTGGAGCCATGTGACACACCTGTAATCCCAGTGACCTGGGAGGCTGAGGTAGGAGGATCCTAAGTCTGAGACTAGCCTCAACAACTTATTGATTATTGACAACTTATTTATTATTGTCTCATAATAAAAAAAATTTAAAAAGGGGCTGGGAGTGTGGCTCTGTGGTAAAGCACCCCTGAGTCTAATCAGGAGCAGGGGGAGGAGGAGGGGGAGGAGGAGGAAAAAGAAGGAAGGAAGGGAGGGAGGGGGTGGGAAGGAAGGAAGGAAGGAAAAACAAAGCAGCCTGTTATCAGTTCTGTGTCTTGATGGAGTCTTTAGGTTTCCTCTATATAAGATCATGCCATCTGCAAACTGTGTGACCTGCTCCTTCCCTGTTTCGGTGCCCTTTACTTCCTTCTCTTGCATAACTGCTTGGTTAAAACTTCCAATGCTGTATTGAATAAGTGGTAAAAATGAACACCCTTGTCTTGCTCCTGATCCTAGAGGAAATGATTTCAGTATGACGTTGGCTGGAGGTTTGTCATATATAACCTTCACTGTGTCGAGATAATATTCTTTCGACACCTAATTTTAAGGGTATTCATGATGAAGGAAAATTGATCTTTATGAGGTACTTGTTTGTGTCTACTGAGATGACCACATGGTTTTTGCTCTTCATCGTGCTGGTGTGATGTCTTACATTTGTTCTTTTACCTCTGTTGAACCATCCTTGCATCCTTGGAATGAATTTCACTTGATCATGGTGTATAACTTTTTAAATGCGGTGTTGCATTTGATTTGCTCCTACTTTGTTGAGAATTTTTGATCATCAGGGATGTTGGTCTGCACTTTTCCTTTTTCTGTGTCCTTGTCTGGTTTTGATATCATAGTAATGCTGTTCTCATAGAATGGGTTTGGGACAGCTCCCTTCCTTTCAAGTTCTGGAATAATTTGAAAAGAACTGGTGTTCATTCTTCTTTAAAGATTTAGTAAAATTAAACAGTTATCCATGTGGTCCTGGGCTATTTGTTGTTGGGAGATTTTATTATTAATCCAATCTTGTTACTTGTTTTCTTGTTTTTATTTATTTGGGTTTTTTTCTTCTTCTTCTCCCCCTGCCCCCTGCGCCTATATTTCCCTCTTAATCCTCCTTAGCTGTAGCCCATAGGTTCTGGCATGCTAAAATTTTCATTGTCATTCATTTCAAGACATTTTCAAATTTCCTTAATTCTTCCTTGATCCATCACTCAAGGAAAGGTTGTGTAATTTTCATGTAACTGTACAATTTCCAAAGTTGTTCTTGCTGATTTCTGAGCTTATTCCACTGCAGTCAGAGAAGATTGCTGGTATGATTTTGCCTTTTTAAAAAATGGTTGAGAATTGCCTCGTGGCTAGCTTATGGTCGCTCCTGGAGAATGTTCCGTGGTGATAAGAAGAAGGTGTGCTCTGAAGCTGCTGGATGAAACGTTCTCAAGTGTCTGTTAGAGACTTTGGTCTTGAGTATAGTTTAACCTTTGTATCTTTGTTATTTTTTTTTCCTGGTAGTGCTAGGGATCATATACAGGGTGTTGACAATTTAAGGCAAGTGCTGTACTGTGTGCTCACCTCCAGCCCTTTGTTCATTTCTTGTCTCAATGAGTTTTTCATTGATGAAAGTGGAGTGTTCAAATCACCATTATTGTTGTATTAGAGTCTAATGCTTCTTTTAGGTCTTATAACATTTGTTTTGTAAAACTGGGTACTCCACTATTGGATGCATGTATATTTACAACTATTATTTCCTCTTGATAAAATAACCCCTTTATCATTATCTCTTTTTACAGATTTGACCTAAATCCTATTTTATCTAAGTACAGCTACTCCTTCTCACTTTTGGTCTCCATTTGCATGGTTTATCTTTTCCATTCCTTTACTTTCTTTCTGTGTTTTTCCTGACCAAGTATATCATGGGCAATATAGCACTGGGTTTTAAAAATCCATCCATCTAGTCCGTATTAATGAGAGAATTCACTCCATTTATAATCAATGTTGTTATTGGTAAAACACATATGTTATTTTGTTAATTTTTTATGGTTGTTTTACATATCCTTTGTTCCTTTCCTATTCATCTTTTTAGCTTGGTGGTTTTCTGTATTAATAAGGTTTGATTGATCTTCTCTACTAGTGAGTGTTTTCATGGTGGCAGTTATGATTTTGCTTCTAGTGTATGATTCTTTAAGCATTTTATTTGTGTGTGTGGGGGTTCTGGGTATTGAACTCAGGGCCACTCAACCACTGCCACATCCCCAGCCCTATTTTGTATTTATTTAGAGACAGGGTCTCACTGAGTTGCTTAGTGCCTTGATTTTGCTGAGGCTGGCTTTGAACTCAGAATCTTCTGCCTCAGCCTCCTGAGCCTCTGGGATTACAGGCATGCACCATGTCGCCCGGCTCTTTAAGCATTTTTTATAGGGTCAGTTTGGTAGTCATGAATTACCTCAGTATTTTCTTGTCTTGAAAAGACTTTTTCTTTTCTGAAGGATAGCTTAGTTGGGGATAGACAGTATTCTCAGGGGGCATTTTTTTTCCAGAACTTTGAACATATCATCCCATACTCTCCTTGCCTATAAGAATTTTGCTGAGAAATCTGCTGTTATTCTGATCAGGAATCCCTCATGTGTGACTTGATGCTTTTCATGTTTTTAGAATTCTTTTTCTTGTACTTTGACTACACTATGTCTCAGAGATGTTCTGTTTTGGTTGAATCTATTAGAGCTTCCTGGTTGTCCATATATTTCCCAAATATTTGCAAATTTCTCAGCAATTATTTCACTGAATAGACTTTCTATGCCTTTGGCCTTTTTTTATTATTGCTTTTTTAAAAATTTTGAGGTAGGTCTCCCTAAGTTGCTTAGGGCCTCCATAAGTTGCCGAGGCTGGCCTCCAACTTGTGATTCTCCTGCATCAGTCTTCCCAGTCACTGGGATGATAGGTGCACACCACCCCACCTGGCTTTCCTTTCTTGGGCACCCATGATGGTTTTCTTCACAGGATGGTGGACCAGAAGCCTCGCAGGTTTTCTCCTTTTTCTTTTCTTCTTTGCTGACTGGATTATTTAAGAAGACCCATCTTCAAGCTCAGAAATTCTTTCTTCTGCTTCATCTAGGAGATGTTGCTACTCTCAATGGTATTCTTATTTCGTTTGTTGATTTTTCTTCGAGGTCTACGTTTGCTTCTTTTCTATGCTCTCTAGCTCTTTGCTAACGACCTTGTGTCCTCACTGTCCTCAGGTTCACTGAGTGGCTGCCTGTAATTTCTTACATCTCATCATATTTCCTTAAAATCATGGTCGGTGGATTCATTGCCAGTCAACCCTCCAATTTCCTTTTTTGGGGTCTCTTGCTGAAGAGTTACCGTGTTCCTCTGAAGCCTTCTTCGAAGGCCTGATGTTACCTTGCTTTCATGTTTCTTTGTCCTGATGCTGGTATCAGTGCATTTGGAAAATCAGTTACCTCTGCCAATTTCACCGGGTGGCTTTTACAGTACAAGAGGCCCTCCTGTGAACTTCTCGGTGTTGGCTGGACAGGCCTGCTGGCTGAGTGTTAGGTGGGTACTGTGGTGTCTGTGTGGCTTATTCAGCTGTGACCCAAGCAGGCACTGTCCATGGTGTCAGAGGCCAAGGCTGCAGGGACTGTGAGACTGCAGATTGGGGGGCAGCTCTGGGCATTGTAAACCCAACAGAGGGCCTGGCGCACCTGTCGCTCTCTGTGGGCCCCCCGAGGTCAGAGCTATTCTGGTAGCCCATGCAAGTAAGGTGCAGCTGGGAGAGCCGCAGCAGAGGCGTGATGCACATCAGTTTCCAAGCACGCCCTGCGGGGCCGGGTAAGGGCACCCAGGGCAGCAGGGTGGCGTGTCGGGGCTCTCAGGGTCTGGGGCTGCTGAGGTGACTTTGGGACCGTTGAGGCCCACCTGCACGGGAGGGCTGTCCAGCTGCTGTCGGGGCAGAGAGTGGGGTGCCTCTGATCAAATTAGGGTGATCAACGTGTCCATCTCCTTGTCATGGCTTTGTGTTTGCGTCTCCCAGTTCCTCCAGTTCTTCATGAACTATATGGACCACGGGTTATTGTGGACACGGTCCATGGTGCTGTGGGACACTGGCCATGCTGCTTCCATCTGGGGTGCTTTGGTACCTGTTATCCAATCTCCCTCTCCCCCCACGCTGCCCAACTTCTCGTGGTGACCATCACACATTTAGATGGGCTCTTTCTAGCATCCGCATGAGAGAACACACAGTGTTTGTTTTCCGTGTCTGATTTATTTCATTTATCATAATGTGCTCCAGTTCCATCCAGTCTGCTTCAAATAACAGGATATTCATGGCTGAATATTAAAGAACATTAAAGAATATTAAAGAATATTAAAGTTGTGGTGTATACCCCACAAAGAAGGAAGACAGAGCCAGGAGCCTGTAATCCCAGCTACTCAGGAGGCTGAGGCAGCGGAATTGCAAGTTTGAGGCCAGCCTCAGCAACTTAGAGACCCTGTGTCAAAACAGAGAAAGGGCTGGGGATGTGGCCCAGCGGTTTAACTGCCTCTGGGTTCAACTCCTGGCACAAATGAACAAACAAAAAAGCACAAAAGAACAAAGATGGCAGGAGCCCGTGGTGTACAGACACACACGACACACTGCAGACGACAGCAACCCAGACAGCATGGCATCAGCATCAAATGTCCCCCCCTGCAGTGTGTTCTTGGGCCTGTCTTCCCAAGTCCCCGCAGAGCCTTCCAGTCCACTTAGAAGTGAGCACCCTCATCACTGACACAGCCTGACCCCTGGGGGAGTCATAAGGACGGCGCCCGATTCCCCCACAGGGTGTGTGACACAGGGACAGAGCATTGACAGTCAGGGAAGCTCAGGTGACTCCTGATGTCCAGGAACTTTCCTGGGCTTCAGTCTTACAGACATGGTGCACCAGCGTGGCTGATACCAGTTACCAGCCTCCAGCCCTGCTAGAGGTCAGGTCCATCTAGCCAGACCCCAGGTCCCCACGGTATGCCCCCCTGTTGGCATAAACTGTTTGGTATGAACTAAGGCTCAGATGCAAAGATGGTTACAGGAGGCAGAGTGCTCCCAGTGCAGACAGGGCATCCCCAGGAGCTGCTGAAGGCCCAGAATTTAAACACTCTAGAGCTGCTCAGGGGTCACTTGGCCTGGACGCCCACAAATCAGGCCTGACTGAGCCTACCTGTTGAGAATCCAAACTTATGACTGCAGGCGTTCTTGCATACAAGACACTTTGTGGTCCTTGGTGGGAATTGCCTGCAAACAGGATTTTCTGCCAACAGGTCAGAAACAGATAGAGAGAACATTGCTTGCAAACAAGAAAGTTTCTCTGGCCCTGAGAAAGGACAGAGCTCGAAATGTTTGAGTCTAGGTTAGATTAAGAAACAGTTCATGCCGGGTGCTGTGGCGCACGCCTGTAATCCCAGCACTTGGGAGGCTGAGACAGGAGGATCGTGAGTTCAAAGCCAGCCTCAGCAACTTAGCGAGGCCCTAAGCAACTCAGTGAGACCCTGTCTCTAAATAAAATACAAAATAGGGCTGGGGATGTGGCTCAGTGGTCAAGTGCCCCTGGGTTCAATCCCCAGTACCCCCCAGCAAAAAAGAAAAGAAACAGTTCAAGGAGTGGTTACCTGGCTGTTGCGCATTGGCCCTAGCCATTGCTGTTGGTGGTTTGCCTGCTTTGCCTGGGAACTCATGGCTGCTGGCTTTTTGCCTTTTTTGTCTGTAGGGGTATAAAAGGCTAAAATCATATGTAACAGAGAAGAAAAGATGATCATTGCATGCTGCCCTGTGTCGGAGATCTCCTCCCTTCCCTCACTTCCCAACATTTAGCATAGTCGGCAGGCTCAGCATCGAAAGGGTAAGCCCCCGGGTTTTAAATAATGAAAGGACGACTTTCAGCATTATCATAAAAAATAAAAAATAAAAATAAAATAATTATTATAAAAAATAAAAGCTATCAGCATCGAAAGGGATTCGCCCTGGTAATGAA